>JBBBDQ010001759.1:145000-185000 GCA_037127315.1 Ascarosepion bandense | reverse complement strand
CTTGTCAGTCATTTCTCTTTTGAGACATGATCGCCCAAAGCGTGTATCACGTATGGCACTTAACTGTCTGATTATGCATTGTAAGATTAGATTTTATTAGAGGATATGCTAGATATTATTGGATAAAATCATGCTTTCTAACAGTGGATTTGATTTTTTATTAGTAGATTTTATTGTAAAATATCTCACTTTCTAAGATTATATGTTATTAGATAGGCTTTCCCAAGTGTGTATTTTAATGGATAACCTGCGCTCTAAGATTGAATTTTATTGGATGAATGTTGTTGTGTAACTAGATTTTATTGATCTACATCATACTTTTTAAAACAGGATTTTATTTGAGAATATGATTTAATATTCATTTTATTATAAAATGTCTTTTCTAAGATAATATTTTATTGTATGACATTCTTTCCTAAATCTGCATTTTTGGGGGTGATATTTTGCCATCTAAGGTTATGTGGCTTGTAAATTTGAATATTACCAAAACAAAATTGCTCGCCTTTAACTACCATAGAGAAACTTTCCTGGCCGTATCAGAATGGCTTATGTCTGTCTCTTGAAGAGAAACACACTGCACCTTCTTGGTTTCACTTTTTCAACCGACCTGAAGGGGAACGACTACATCGATCACTGTGTCGTTTTTCTTGTCAGAATCATTCTTGCGCATATATAAATCTACTATTCGCCTTTGCATTGAATCAGTCAGTCAAGTGCCATACGCGAAACACGCTTGGGCGATCATGTCCCGAAAGAGACATGACTGACTGGGCAGAAGATTATCCCGCACTAAGTTGCCATTGCTTTCTGTGGTAGACTGGTTGCCAACCAAGGCTATAGAACCCAATCTGTCCTGTTATTTAACCCATAACTGGAAGGAAGAGACGGATTAATACCTTTCCCAAGGGTATTTGCGCGTAAGTGAATGCAATGAATTTAACTGGAATTCGAACCTGTCTCCCCAATTTCTCATTCCGAGCCGATATCCACTGCACCACAACGCTGTTGCCATATATGTTGATGTTCACCTGCTATTCATCCCGGAGTTCTTGACAAAATCCAAAAAAGCATCTGCAATTTAATAGATCCTGACTTGGCATCTCAACATCAGTCACTTTCTCACCGATGCGACGTGCCTTCAATCTTTTTCTCCGCAAATATTTTCGTAGCAACTGCTTTTTTCCCCTTGTGCACCGGCCACATGAATTTAAGCTCGCTACTAGTTTGACATCTAGAACCCTTTTATCGTTAAAATAGTTAAATGTAACCTTCACTTCTACTCGAACAGTTTCTTTTCTCACGCTTCCCGCCTGTGGAACTCTCTTTCATTTACTTGCTTCCCTGATAGCTACAATCTTCAAAACATTTAATGCAACGTCAGTTGCCATCTTCTGTCCTCATGAATTCCTTTCATCTTCTTATCATTCCTTCAATACCCATTATAACCAGCCTTTTCTGTCACTGTAACCCCCTGCACACTATTGATGGTCTTTGCTTTGGGCGAAATGATTAAAACAAAATTGTTATGGATGAACTGGCCAAAGTTCATGTTTGTGTTATTTTGTGCAGTTACTTTCAACCGTTTAAGTCCTTTTCTAGAATATCAAACTGCATGACCATAAACATCGTTCAGTTTATCACAGTTTATATCAACAATATTAGTCCCAATACACAACACTCTATTAAAAAATTGGAAAAATACAATAAAAAATTAAACAAACAGTTCAGCTAAATAAAATCTTTATTCTCTTTTTCTTTTTTTTTTTTTTTTGCTTCGCTGTATAAAATAGACACCGTCTTTCTTGGCGTTAAATGATTAAAAATACATATTATACACCCTTGTGCAAATTAAATGAAACAATACGAATAATGTCTACCTAGGATCTTTCACATTTTCCCCGGTTACGCGTTTTTTTTTTTCCTCCTCCGCCCGCATTTTCCTTCATGTTTTGGACTGTGATAGATAGATAGATAGATAGATAGATAGATAGATAGATAGATAGATAGATAGATAGATCCTTGTGCAAATTAACTGAAACAATACGAATAATGTCTACCTAGGATCTTTCACACTTTCCCTTATTACGTATACGTCGTCTCTTCGCGTTGTTTTGTCTCCTCCGACCGCATTTTCCTTTACGTTTTGGAGTGAGATAGATAGATAGATAGATAGATAGATAGATAGATAGATCCTTGTGCAAATTAACTGAAACAATACGAATAATGTTTACCTAGGATCTTTCACACTTTCCCTGATTACGTATACGTCGTCTCTTCGTGTTGTTTTTTTTTCTTCTCCGACCGCATTTTCCTTCATGTTTTGGATTGATGGATTCAGTTTGTTTCTTTACCTTGATGATACGACTGACAGTTGAAAGGCTGACACCAAAAATATTCGCGATCATTCTGTAAAGCGTGCCAGTGTGTTCGTTTTGTACGCTTCCTTGGAGTAACGTTCATCACAGACAGTGACCTGGGGACAACCAATCGACAGTCGAGACAATAGTGTCTGAATGTGATAAAAATCTGATGCATTCACGGATGACGCAATATTATTCAAGGCCGAAGAAAATTCATCAAACACTCCGAAAGCAAATTCATATTATTGCACACCACTGCAAATGACCTAATCGGAGGAAAAAATAGAAATCGGTTACACCCTGTAACTCTAGTGAGCCTAAAGCCGACCGTATGGTGAAAGAAAAGAAACAAAAGCAGTTGTTTCAATTAATTTGCACAAGAGAGTAAATAAATTTTATAAATTTTATTAGATAATGTATTTTTCTAAGTTGATTTCCTAGCATTCACTTACGGATTAATACCTTGGGGAAAAATAGATGATCAAACTCATCAGAACGATTAAATAAATCCATAAAATTTAGTAATTGTTTTGCATTATTGAAAACGTTTTGGGGTAAGAATATAAAATCAAGTATTTTACTAAATTACACCGGTTCTTTACTGGCCCTTGCATTGTAAACATGGCAAAAACATCTGTGACGTCATTGGAACTTAAAAAACTGATAGTCAAGTTACGTGATGAAGATGAACTCTCGATTGGGGATATTTCAAAGAGTGTGGGGAAATCTAAAAGTGTTATTCATAGTATTTTAATAAAACTTGAGGAAACTGGGTCATATGAAGCCAGAAAAGCCCCTGGCAGGCCTAGGAAAACTACTGCAGATGGATTGGTAAAGAATCAAAACAGGATCGATTTGCGACGGCAACCGCTATCTCTAAAAGAGCTAATGTTAACCTTGGCATTAAAATATCAAAGCACAATATTTCCCGAAGACCTCATGAAATAAATCTGAACACTCGAGTAACCTCTACGAAGCCTTACATTTCGACTGAAATTTGCCATTAAACACGTCATATAGACAGAAGAACAGTGGGATTGTGTTCATTTCTGCGATGAGTCAAAGTTTAACCTGTTCGGTTATGGCGGGAGAAGGTTCATTCGACGCAGTTCTAAGGAACGATATTTACCTCAGCAGCGTTAAATTTTGAGGAGGAAGGCTGATGACGTTTAGCATGATTTCAGCTGCTGGTAGGGGTCCTCTTGTTAGGCTACACGGTAAAATTAATGCAACTGTATACAAAGAGATATTGAAGAAACATGTTGTACCTAATTTGAGAACTGCAATTAATTAACCAGTTGTATTTATGCAAGATAACGCGCCATGTCACACAGCGAAGTCTGTTAAGACATTTCTTACTGATAAGGATCTGTTATGGAGTGGCCTGCTCAACGCCCAGGCATGAACCCTATTAAGAATGTTTGGAAGTTACTAAATGAAAGAGCTAAGGAAAAGAATCCAACAAACGTCGAAGAACTATGAACTAATTTGAAAGGAGAATGGGAGAAAATATCCCTTAATGAATGCAAGACATTAATTCGCTCATGTAGCAAAAGATGTCAAGCTGTTATTGAAAGTAAAGGTTTACACATTTTTTTTTTAATCATTTCACCCCGAGCAAGGCAGAAACGCCACTGATGTGCAGGGGGCTACATAAATGTAAAAAGATTAATTAGAAAAGAGTGAGGAGTACAAACTAGTTAGAAAGGAACAATAGAAAGCTGAGAAAGCAGGTGCGATGACAGATACATAGGTGGAGAGAAAGGGAAGGATATACGGGGGTGGGGAGAGAGCTAGAGTCCAGTGCTTAATAGATGAGTATTGACATTGCATTTAAATTTCTGGAGGTTGTAGCCGTCAGGAAAACAAGAATACGGGAGCGAGTTCCACAGGCGGAAAGTGCGAGAGAAGAAGCTGCAGGAGTAGAATTGTCGTCTGCATTTGGCTAACCTGACTGTGAATGGGTGGGACCCAGTTGCCAGTCTGGTTGCACGAGTAAACACCTGTTGAGGAGGCATCAGTGACTTAAGTTCGTCTGAGCAGAAGCCATGAAAGTATTTATAGAACAGACAGAGGGAGGCCACATTTCGATGATGGGGAAGTGGCTGCAGTCGAGCCGCCAGATCAGTACCTATCACATTACAGACTCTCCTTTGGAGCCTGTCAAGAACACTGAGGAGAACGGCAGGGGCACCTGACCATAAATGGCAGCAGTACTCCATGCACGCACGGATGGTTGACTTTTATATATGCAGGATGGATTCAGGTGGAAAAAACATCCTGGATCGACATAGTGACCCAACCTTCTTAGCAGTAGATTTTGCTATGGATTCAATATAGTGGTTCCATTTGAGGCCTGAGGACAGGGTAAGTCCGAGGAGGCGTAGTGTATTACTCTCCGGGAGAATCGCTTGGGCCATGCTTATGGGAGGCAGGAGAGGTTGCCTGTAATGGTTGACAGACAACAGCTTGGTCATAGATGAATTGAAGTTGACAAGCCACTTCTTGCCCCAGTTCACCAGAGAGTGTAGATCCCGTTCAAGGTCAGCAGCGAGATTATGTCTGTCCGCCACGACAGGTTTCTTACTGGTGCGGGAGTATATTGTAGTGTCATCAGCGTAGATGCCTACTTGGGACTTGATCTCATCAGGGAGGTCGTTGATGAAAATAAGGAAGAGCGTCGGGCCCAGGATAGAGCCCTGTGGGACACCAGCATTCGTGCTGTAGGACGAAGAGGCACGCCCATTCAGAACGACCTTCATTTTGCGGTTATTTAAGAAAGATTGGATTAGGTCAAGCAGGCGACCGGTAATACCATAACCGCGTAGTTTGCATAGGAGGCCAGAGTGCCAAACCCCGTCGAAAGCCTTGAAGATGTCTAGAGCAACCGCGCGAGCCTCGTCAGACTCATCAAGGGCCTGTAGCATGTACTCTGTTACGGTTGTTAGCAGGTCGGCCGTGGACCTGGCAAAGCGGAATCCATATTGCCTGTCGGAGAACAGTTTGTGGGAGGTGAGATGATGAACTATTTCAGCATTGATTATAGCCTCGAATACTTTCCCGAATGTCGGTAAAAGACTGATAGAGCGATAGTTGGATGGGTCCGAGGGTTCACCACAATTCTTAAATGCAGGAACGACTGAAGAGAACTTCCAGCATGCAGGAAAGCAGGAAGCAGAAAGGCAGTAGTTAAATAGTTTAGAGAGGACAGGGGAAAGTTCAGGAGTACACCTCTTAAGGACTATCACCGGGATTCCATCGTCTCCACACGCCTTATGGGGGTCGAGTTTTGAAATTACTCTGGATACTACTGTCGGGGTAATATATACGTCGTGCAGTTTGGCCTCGGTTCTAATAGGGAAGTCGGGTGGGTGTACTCCGGACGAGTCGAATGTGGACACATCAAGTACTAATGAATTATGAACGCTATTTTCATTTGGATATGATGGATCCATTATAATAGTAGGATTTTGTTAATTGTTCTGATGTTTGTGAACATCTATTTTTTCGAATTATTCTTATAACCAAATAAGTTTATTGAGCTTTATATTTTGTAATTATATAATTTACCGTTATATCTTATTTTCCTTGATAAATTGTTATTTCACATTTAAACTTTTCCTTAACATTGTTCTGATTTTTATGCTCGCTACTATATATATATATATATATATATATATATATAATATATATATATATATATATATATATATATATATATATATATATATATATATATATATATATATATATATATATGTATATATACATATATATATATGTATATATATATATATATACATATATATATATATGTATATATATATATATACTGTATATATACATATATATATGTATATATATATATATATACGTATATATATATATATATATATATATATATATATATATATGTATATATATATATATATACTGCGCATTTAAACAGCAAGCTTTCTTTTAGACATGTCAGATTAAATAAATTGCAAACATTTTGTCTGCTTATTTTTCATAAAATCCGTTCATACTCACGGATAATCTTTAGCGTATTATAATTAAAACCTGTAAGAAATGAGCTGTAACAGATGATTTTATTATTCATTTCTCGATGTTCTCAAGTACTTTCAATCTCTTTCTGAGATCATCTTCAGAGGTGTAAGTTGTGAAAATTAACCAAAAATTCCCATTTTGGTTAAGTTTCACGTTCTAATAAACGCTAAGCAATTTGTCAACCGTTATATTTAAAGCAAGAACATTGACAGTCATTTTAGCAACACAGTTTTGCAGTTACTTTTTGTTACTACAACTCATAATTTCAATTATAATACGCGAAATATTATCCTTGAGTATGAACGGATTTTATTAAAAATAAACAGACACAATGTTTGCAATTTATTTAATCTGGCATCGGAGATTTAAAATCAGGGTTTTTTATTCTCTAGATGCTGAGAAATGCTGACAAATTCCATCTACCCGGATATTTATATAATAGTACACAAATAATTAGAAATGTCTGCCTGTCCGCTATGGACCGGTCTGGATGGATTTCAACCAAACTTTGAAATGCAGGTAGATTCAAGGAATGTCAAAGTCTATGTAAATAGTTGAACTAAGCCCACGCTGAAGGTCATAAAAACTAAAAAATAAGGCCAAAGAAACCTTTTCTCTTGAAAGATAAATATTTGTTCTTGCGTGAAAAATATTGTGATAAAGGATGTCAATTAACTTTTGACAGAAAATTAATTCGTAGTTACTTCCCTTAGTCACGTTAATAATCTGTCCCAATAACCGAAGTGTCTGTCTGATTGATTTTTATTTAAACAAAATTAATTCTCGGGTATCTCTGCTATAATGCATGTTATAATCATTTTTATATTCCCATATCATATTCCAGAACTCGATCCTGAATTTGATGTTGGTTCTTTTACAGAACTGTTCCTTTTTATTTTCGAAAGTTATTAATATTGTTAAATATTAAATTATTATTATGTCATTTTTCATTATAAATCGATTTCTGCTATGGTCACACTCCCTACCAAGTCTGCAGGATAACCTAAGGTATGTCGTGGTGTGTCGTTTATGGCTCCTGTTTTTTCATGTCTCCATAACATCCCTAGCGTTACATAGACAAAGTTCTCGTTAGTGTGTGGGCTGCACAACAAGACAATTTCTTGTATATCTCTTAAGCTGGGGTTTCGAGGGATTCTTTCAATGTGCACCCACTATCACTGGCACGACTCTTGTTTTCAATTTCCACATTTTTTCTATTTCAATTTCCAGGTCTTTATATTTTGACAGTTTTTCGAATTCCTTGTTTGCAATGTTACAATCCGCTGGACAAGCCATATCAATTAATAGACAAGTTTTCTCTTTCTGGTTTTTAGCAATAATGTCTGGCCTGTTTGCTTCAATTTTTCTGTCTGTGTAGATGGTGTAATCCCATAGAATGGTTACATCTTCTAACCGGTGCTGGGTGATGTTCATACCAGTGTTTGTTTACAGCTTTTCCATAATGTTTGCACATTGCCCAATGTAAATATTATTATTATTATTATTATTATTATTATTATTATTATTCGAATAAACACGTCTAGTTGAGGAAGAGAAATAAAAGTTACAAAGAAATAATTTAACGTTAAAATGAATTTTATCGAGAAATAATAATGAAAAAGCAAAAAAAAAAAACAAAAAAAAAAATCGAAATTCTATCCTTAAATAAAAATTATATATATTCACTATCGGCCAGAATTATTAGGTCACCCCAGTCTTTTAAAAAAATGATGTAGTTTATGCTATTTTTAGTATTTATTGCCAAGTGGATAATTCTAAATGAAAATAGAACTTTTTCTTTTGTTATTATTCATTACAAAATTTTATAAGGCAGCCAGAAAGCTTTTGCTTTGGCCAGCCAATAAGAAGAAGAGACTGGCATAGGGAAGAGATTACAAAAACTGGACACCAGAACAGTTCATTTGATGCACATGTTGTGGTACTGTGGATATCGGCTTGGAACGAGAAACCGGGGAGCCGAGTTCAAATTCCAGTTGAATCCATTGTATTCACTTACGCGCAAATACCCTTGGGAAAGGTATTAATCCGTCTCTTCCTTCCAGTTATGGGTTAAATAGCAGGACAGATTGGGTTCTATAGCCTTGGTCGGCAACCAGTCTACCGCAGAAAGCAATGGCAACCGACTGCGGGATAATCTTCTGCCCAGTCAGTCGTGTCTCGAAAGAGACATGATCGCCAAAGGGTAAATCACGTATGGCACTTCACTGACTGACTAAAAAGAGAATATTTTCCTAGATTTTAAAGATTACTGTGTAGTTAAAATTTCATGTAAAACATGCGCCCACGTTATATTCGTCAAGTAATGTTTGTGCCTCGTAAAAAAATAGTTAAATTTCTGGTTGTCAATAAAGCATTCAGCACCTCATAAATATCTACCTCCAGGTTATAAATGTATTTCTGTCGTGTTTTACACTAAAAGTAAGTTATCTTCTTTTATTTGCCCTCTCCTTTCAGGACGTAGGCGATCATGGCTTTCCACATCTCCCTGTCCCTGGTGGCTTTTAGCACACTTTCTCCTGTTACATCACGCAACCCCCGTTCCGTCATCCACCTGATCAGGCCCTTCAAATATGTTATCCGCTGTCTTCCTCTGTCTCTTTTCCTTCTATCTGGCCTGTCAGTATCAGGTTCTCCAAGCCCTCCTTCCTCGTTACATGTCCCAGGAACTTCAGTTGTCTCTTCCTGATGCTCACTATTAATTTTCTTTTCGTTGCCATTCTTTCCAACACCTCATCATTGCAAACATGCTTGGTCCATGACATCCGCAGCATCCTTCTGTAGAACCACATTTCCGCTACTTCAGGTTTTTCCTTCATCTTCGATGATATTGTCCAACATTCACTGCCGTATTCAAGAACTGAAATCACATAGCAATTTAGCACTCTCTTCTTTGTTGCTAGTGAAATTTTCCTGTGTCTTAATACTTTACTCAGCTTCTGGAACGCGTCCTTCCCCATGCAATTCGCCTTCGGATCTCTGTGTCGCACTTTCCATCTCTTGTTAGAACACTTCCTAGATATTTAATGGTTTTTCACTAAAAGTAAGTAATATTTGTTTCAAATCATAATAGTTATTTTTTAAATCAGCTAATTTTCAGAAAAGTATGTTTTAATTTTGAAAGATATTTTTGCAAAAGAGAATTACAGTGCACTGACAAATGGTTAAAATTAATGATTTTAGCGATTTTCAAAAAAAAAACGAAGAATGAAGAACTTTAATTTCGTTTTTAAATACACGGTATTTTGCTTATTGTAAACATTAAATTTAACCTATTAGCTTAAAATTAAAATTAAAATAAAAACTTCAAGAAAGATTTTTTTAAAATTATTTAAAAGCTTAAGTATCACGTTTCTTTGGAGGTACCTATATATTGTCATCCGCAGATAGATCTGCTTCGCTGTATCACAGCTCATCAGTACGGTTTGATATCCGATTGCTTTTAGCCAAGATTGAAACCCGACCGAACTGACATCAGTCGGCGATTCTACCGCTGAACTATGGACGCTCGACAAAAGCGTGTGATATATCATGGAAACATACGTCAGTAGCTGAGAGTGTTCTAATTCATTACCAGCAGCTAAGAATGTTATAATTCATTACCAGTAGCTAAGAGTGTTCTATATATATATATATATATATTTACGCTCTCACACCCTGATTGAGTACTCTGGAAAAATAGTAGACTTTGATAAACAGTAGCTACTCTGGCATGTACACATTGCTCATTCAGTGAAATGAATTAGAGCGCTCTAGCTATTGGACGCGTATAATGATAGGCGCTAAAAAGTCTGCTAGGGGTAGAGTCGCCGACTGACGCCATTTCGGTCGGGTTTCAATCCTGGGTAAAAAAGCAATCGGAGTCTAACCGTACTGATGAACTGTGATACGGCGAAACAGATCTGTCTGCGGATGACAATATATATATATATATATATATATATATATATATATATATATACTTTTGGCAAACTTGTGCCCAACTCCCCACAAAAAACGTGTTAACTTTCCATTGACACTGATATTATTTTAACTATCTTCCAACTTCAATAATGTTTATTCTTTTAAAAATCGATGATTAGAATTATAATAAAACTTAAACATACGATAAAAGTGAATTTATATGAGAAATTTAAAAAATTTAAAAGTTCTTAAGTATTTGTTTTCATGTTTAGTATTCAGTTTGTTTAATCACTGTCAAGTAAGAAAGGCAAATAATCTTATAGTCCTATAAACAATTTGTTTGTAATTCCCAGAAGTAGGTGTTAAGTGTGTGTTTTGATAATGTTTAGCGCCAATGTTGTTTTTTTCAATTATTTTACTGATAAAATGAATTTTGGCAAGCAGGTTTTTTATCGTGTTCGATATCTATGTGGAAATAGAGCGTTGATAAGTACAAAGATTTTGTCTTTTTAGCTGAGCTGATTCATGCCAACTTCGAAGTTTCGTGAGGACACTGTTATGATGTTCTCACTTGTGTCACGAAATTTCGGCATGAATCTGGTACGTTAAATGCACTCAGATATTTTATTTACTAATTTTTTTAATCTCTTATTTTTATTATCATTTTTTATTTTCAATAGGATTAAATAGGTTCGCCTATCACCCGGTTCACACTCCTTCCTCAACTTTTGAACATGTTTATCCTTTGCTTTCTGTTTAGGATTGGGTTTTCGGTTTCTTCTTATTCTCTTGCGTTTTAATGGCAATATTACTTTGCGTGGAGTGAAATGAAATGATTAAAAAAAAGAAAAAAAAATTCGAGACCGTTTCCAGTGTCTCGATAACGATTGGCACGACTACCACTTTCATATTCCACAATTTCCACTCCTCCGTCTTGCCGTTTGAAATACTTTAACTTTTCGCTCTCTTTCGGGTTTACTCTGTGATTTACCGAAACAGGGGGAAAACCACGATTAGCCATGTTTTGTTTTTCTTTCTTTTTTTTTTTTTAATTATTTCAATCAATGACAAGCAGATCAAATCTTCTGACCTGGATTGGGTGATGCATCCGAAACTTAAGATTCCAGAATAGTTTATATATTTCATCCCTTAACACAGATTCAATTCTTATTCTTGTTATTTATTTATTTTATTTTATTTTATTTATTAATTTATTTATTTTTTTGTTTGTTTTACAGACTTATGAATGGTTGTCAAGTTGCCGAGATCGTTTGTCGGTTTCAAACCTTGAAAAGATTAGCGAAGAAAGTGGAAAGGAGGAAAAAAATGCATCTGTATTCGAATGCGTACAGCTCAACCGGAAGGTGGCAGATTCGAACATGGCGACACGTTATCGGCGCCAAGTCAGAAGACCTATGAGCGTCTCTGGTTATCCGACATTAGAGGAATCAAGAAGAGCAACAGAGTTTTGTCACGATTTCAGGTCCACCCAACAGCGAGAAAGAACGAGTCAGTCAGAAAACGAGAAACCAGTCCAGACCGAAAGGTTCTCGACAATGCGACGGGCGAGTTTCCAGTGCCATGCTGTCCTCACGAAACAGAAAGGCATGATGCCGACATTATCGGCCAGTCACGAATACCCGAGCCCAATGCACGCCGTCATGCGACAGTACCAGCCGAAAATCGGCGACGATAAAGAGAAAAGGGACAAAAACGAATCGGCATGTTCTAGTCGAGCCCTCAACCGACAGAGCGAGTCACTAGAGGGTGCAGCTGGCGTTACTGTCCTCCGAAGAAGTTCTTTTACGGCGAGATCAAGTAGTAGGATAAATGATCTGAACTTTGTGACTACTTCTCAGACAAGGCACACATCCACTCAAACGACGTCTTTATTTAAAAGTAGTAATGACACCTTGTTCCGTGATTCGTCAATTGGCAACGAGCTATCAAAAAGACAGACAGTTGAAGTGAGCCAAGACGTTGTTGCAAGTTCGATTTCTCGTTTGGAATTATTACAGAGAAATAATCAAGAATCTGGCGTCTTGCGACGAGTACCTCTTAACCAAAACTTCACTGTGGAACTAGGACAGAGGCAGACGGAGTCTAGTCAGTCAGCCAGTCGTGCATCTTTCAGTACTGACCAAAGCGACGTTCCGAAACATTGCCAATATCAAAAACAGGTTCATATCTCAAAAGAAATACTCCCGAGTCAAATTTCCAATAATTCTGAAAAACACTCAGAATACCAAAACCTGAAAGACTTGGAACAAAGCAAAATCTGCACGAAGACCGAGCCTATTCATTCGAATACCCACAAACAGTCGGACAATCAAAGCGTATCTCCAACGGAATTGTCAGTAAGCGAAAAGAGTAAGAATTTTCAGAACTTGAAAGGGGACACATGCAGTTATACGTCCGATGAAGGATACTGCGCCTCCTTGTCAAGCATCCCGAGCGGCCGACGCCAACTGAGCATTCAATCAGACACCAGTTGGATATCAGCTGATATCGAAGACTGCAGGTCATGTGACGTTAATTTAGTGCCTGACGTGTGCAGTTGCGTCAGCGGCACTGGTCATTGCGAGCATGCGCAAAAACTCGACCGGAAACCCTCATTTACCCAGAGTAAAAACAGTATCATAACAACACACAATGAAATATTACATACTTCCAAGGTTTTACCATTTAGGCAAACTTCTCTGTGATGTGAGATACTACCAATATATATATATATATATATATATATATATATATATATATATATATTTAAAACAAAAATAGGGGTTGTTCCACCGAGAGAAATTGATATAGAAGAAAAAAAATTCGAGAAACTGTGAACGTTTTGTTTAAAGTGTAGATTTATTGTTGTTATTATTATTATTAATATTTCTTTCTTTTTGTATGATATATTAAGTGAGCATAATGTTATTTTTGTCGATACACGTGTTTCGAGTCTAAAGTTGACTCTCTTCAGGTGAATAAAGTTGTGACTTCACATATCGAGATTTGTTTGTGTTCTGATAAACAAGGTAACGTGTATAAATAGATAGGTCAAGTGGTAAGTAGGTCAGAAAGTTCATATGCGTACGTGCGTGTTGTTTTTTATTTTACTTTGTTTGTTTTTTTGGTTTTTTTTTGTTTGTTTTTTTTCACATTCGCACGTTAAATCTCTCCTGTCCCCTTTCGTTTGCTATAAACGAATGCCAATGAAACTTTCTGGCCTGTTCACCACTTGACTTATCTATTTATACACGATACCTTAGTCACCAGAAAAACAAACGGATCTCGATTTGTGAAGCCAAAAGTTTATTTGCCTGAAGAGAGTCAACTTTAGACTCGAAACACGTGTAACGACACAATTACCATTACGGACACTTAATATATCATGCAAAAAGCAAGTAATAATAATAACAACAATAAATCTACGCTTTAAACAAAATGCTCGCGACTTCTCACACTTTTATCTTCATATATATATATATATATATATATTTTAATCCAAACAGAAAAGTAGGAAGGTAAATCCCAAAAACTGATCCTAATTAATATTAAATTTTAATATTAAAAAATGATACAGGAGGAGAGCTCAATGTAATTAAAATTACAGAGCTAATATAAAATAAAATAAATTTTCAATAATCAAAATTGTTGAATGAACATTTCAACATGAAATCCCTAAGAGAGATTTCACCAATATTAAATTTAAGGAAGGTGGACTTAGGTTTATTATTGATGTTAATGGTGAAATCTCTCTTCGGGATTTCATGTTGAAATATTCATTCAAAAATTTTGATTATTGAAAACTTATTTTATTATATATATATATATATATATATATATATATATATATATATATATATGATGGGGATGTTACATTGGTTCCAACGAGAGAAAAGTGTATATTTTAAATAAAAAGAGAAATCGCAAGTGTTCTTTTACAAAATATATTTTATTTTATTTGTTGATTTAATATTCTGCTGTACGGTGTTTCTGGTTTCGCGACCTTCTTCAGGCAATGGTTGTCAGTCATCATCTTGTTTGTGTTTGGGTAGTAGCTCACATCTTATACTCGTAAGGGAATCTCTTTCCGCTTTAAGGGGTAATAAAAGAAGAAAAAAACTACATTCGAATCCTTAGTACTGCAATGACAACAAAAATGGCACCAGCATATTCCACCCTAACAGCTTACCTAGATAAAATACTATACGAAAGAATAAAACAAATCTATGGGGGTAATATGAAAACCCACTTCATTAAGTCTTAGAAACGATACTTGGGTGATTGCTTCATTTTCTAGAAATCCTCATGGGGTGATATTGACCAATTTTACACTCTTCACCAAAGGTTACACCTGAAAATCAAATTCACCTAAAAATATCATCATCATTTATCCATCGCACCCAATGGTGCATAGGGCAGCAACCTTTTCGTTGCTGTTTCTGCAACAAACTGTTTTTTACGGGGCGGGGTTGTTAGCCCTGCACCCAACCCCCAAACCTGGAGGACCGGTAGACCATTCTTGGTCCTTACGTTTACAGCACCTGGTATTCCCAAATGGTCACCCATTTAAGTACTGACCAGGCTCGATGTTGCTTCACTTCGCTGATTGAACGGGAACCGGTGTATTCAACACGATATAGCCATAGACACCTAAAAATATATTTTCCACGAATTACCATTTTTAGACATACTCATTAGAAATAGGAACAACCACATAATCACAGATATCTACCACAAACCTACAGACACCCAACAATATCTTCATCTTAAGAGCCATCACCCAAAAAGCTGCCTAAAACCTATCTCTTATTCCCCATCACGTAGAGTTTTCACTCTAGTGGCTGACAAACACCTTCGAAAAACCGGCCAAGAACTACATGAAAGTATAAAAAAAAAACGAAGCTACCCCACAACACTTATAAACAAAGATTTTGAAATGGCATAAAAAATCCCTCTACACGACTTCAGTCAGTTAAGTGCCATACGTGATACCCACTTGGGTGATCATGTCTCGAAAGAGACATGACTGACTGGGCAGAAAATTATCCAGCAGTAGGTTGCCATTACTTTCTGCGGTAGACTGGTTGCCGACCAAGGCTATAGAACCCAATCTGTCCTGTTATTTAGCCCATAACTGGAAGGAAGAGACGGATTAATACCTTTTCCAAGGGTATTTTCACGTAAGTGAATGCAATGAATTCAACTGGAATTTGAACTCGGCTCCCCGATTTCTCGTTCCGTGTCGATATCCAATGCACCACAACGCACGACTTACGAAACCCAAAGAAACGCAACATCTGACAGTCTCTAGCATATGTCTTAACATACAACAGGAACAACCCAGAATTATTCACAGAAATTCATAAGAAATTTAGACCTACTAAACAAAAAATGATAAAATGAAAAACATATTAAAAATGACCAAACTATTTAAGAGCAAACATCAACCAAAAAACCTGAAACACATATTAACCTCATCCAAATTTAACCAACACATGATACAGGGGGTTACAAAATGTAACAAAAAGATGTTGAGTTTGTGGTATCATTATAAAAGGAAACGCCTACACTTTTGAAAACCCTAAATGACATTCACAATAAACAAAACTTTGAACTACAACTCCAAAAATGTGGTACATACAATCACGTGCACAAAATGTAAAAAATCTTATATTGGAATCAACCAAGAACGAAACAACAGTTTCTCTTCACAAAAGCAACATCAAACTTTCAGACAACAGAAAAATTTTTGTATCACAACATATCTTCCAATGCAATCAAGGCAAATTTAAAATTATGCCATTATGTCAGACAATTACTCTTATCTACAAATACAAGAAAAAAATTCATAAACAAATTTAAACCAGCACTTAATAACTTAACACCCCACGCACACACGGGCACACAACACGCGCACAGAATGACGCTATACACTAAACGGACAGCGTGCGCTCACACATATGCGTGCACAAACACACAAGTATGTACAGATATTAGCAAGAACGAACGCAGTGACACACACACGAAATCCTACACGACATAGTAAATGTATATATATATATATATATATATATATATATATATATATATATATATGTATGTGTGTGTGTGTGTGTGTGTGTGTGTGTGTGTGTGTGTGTATAAATTTGAAAAACAAAGATAAATAAAAACAAAACCTTGTTCGGTCCGATATTTGACCCATCATAAATTATTTTATTACCCCTTAAACCGGAAAGATATTTCCACACGAGTATAAAATGTGAACTACTACCCAAACACAAACAAGACGATGACTGACAACCACTGCCTGAAGAAGGTCTCGAAACCAGAAACACATGTAGCAGAATATAAATTAAAAAAATAAAATACAATATATTTCATAAAAGAACAATTGCGGTTTCTCTTTTTATTTAATATATATATATATATATATATATATATATATATATATATATATATATAAAATAAATTAACTCAGAGGACGAAACGCGCCGCCTATTATAATTTTTCCTTTTGTCTTTACTCACATTATATATATATATATTAGCCATCCATATACAAGCCTGTTTCGCTGTATCACAGCTCATCAGTGTGGCTAGACATATCCACTTGCTTCTGGCCGGGATCGAAACTCGACCGATTTGGTGTCAGTCGGAGTCTCTACTCCCTAAGCCATATAATAACTTTTCTTTTTGTCTTTATTCACACACACACACACACACACACACACACACACACACACACACACACACACACATATATATATATATATATGCATAAAGACAAAAGGAAAAGTTATCTTAGGTGATGTGTTTCGTCCCCTGAGTTAATTTATCAAGGCAAATAACGGCACTCAGAAGAGGTAACGCGTCAGTTAAGATAAATTTTCCTTTTGTCTTTATTCACACACACATATACGCGCGAGTGTGTGTGTGTGTGTGTGTGTGTGTGTGTGTGTGTGTGTGTGTGTGTGTGTGTGTGTGCACGCCTTTCTAAAGAATTAATGAATTTACTTTTCATCTGACATTTTTTATTACTTCAAATGTTATTATCGGGGTATTATACCTGAGCAGATATGAGTTTTCGGGAAAATAATCTGACTGGTGGGGAAATGTGCTTTTCTTTAAAAGGGACACATAGAACGTTACTCGGCTGTGTCGCTCCCCGTAGCCGGACCGTAAAGTGCACTGCATCAAACGGCGGTTGCCCTTACAAAGAGTAGCGCAAGTTTAATTCCTGTCAAATAGCGCATTTTCTTCATAAAGATTTTTCGCATACGCAGGCCGAGAGACCTAATAGACGCTAATTAAAATAAAAATGGGCGACTATTTCAAGTATAATGCTTGAAATAATATATATATTATTGAAATATATTATATATATATTTATTATATATGAATATATATTATTGAAATAATATATATATATATATATATATATATATATAATTTCAAATAGTTATTTCATATATATATATATATATATATATATATATATATATATAGATAGATATATATAGGAAAAACTACTAAAAAGTTGTAAGTTTTAAAATGTATTTTTTTGACAGCATTTGTTTATTTCTATTATTATATTGATATTTCAGACCGTCCTCGGTCCTTCATCAGAAACAAATGATTTTAAAATTTAAATTAGAAACGTATTTCGCGAGAGTGTTCGTGGGGAGATTGTTTACATCACGTAATGCAGAAAGCGACAGATTCTTTTAAAAATATTTGTAAACGTAAACCTATCTTTAATAATACTTATAAAATTTGTTTTAGAGAAAAATTTTCTCTAAAACAAAATTTATATATTATATATATATATATATATATATATATATATATATATATATATATATATATATATATATGACACAGATCATGAACGTCTGACAAAACACGCATTTTGGATTTTAACGCGTTTAAAGGCGAGCAAATTTTTGTAAAGAAAGTATTTAATAGCTAAAAAAACGTTCGAAAACTATTTTGAAGTACTTTAAATATGATACACTAATAAATTTAAAATTTGGAATTTCTAACATTAATTTGTAATAAATTCATAAATTGGTTTATAATTTTTACTTTAAAGTGAAATTAATAGTCAGTAATACTGATTTGTACTTTAATCAAACGTTAACATCAATAAATTATTCTTAGGGTATGTTGTAACATTTTTCAAAGTACTATTTATTTGTATTTTGATTGATCATCACAAATTACGTAACAATATCTCATCTATTGAGGGGGTCTGTTTAGTTTTGACATGACGCAAGAAGTGTTGTAACGGAATAGCTACTTTGCGTTGTGGTACAGTGGATATCGGCTCGGAACGAGAAACCGGGAAGCAGAGTTCGAATTCCACTTGAATCCATTGTATTCACTTCCGCGCAAATACCCTTGGAAAAGGTATTAATCCGTCTCTTCCTTCCAGTTATGGGTTATATAGCAGGACAGATTGGGTTCTATAGCCTTGGCTGGCAACCAGTCTACCGCAGAAATCAATGGCACCCTACTTCAGGATAATCTTCTGCCCAGTCAGTCATGTCACGAAAGAGACATGATCGCCCAAGCGTGTATCACGTATGGCACTTAACTGACTGACTTACTGAATATAATAGTTGAAATCATGATTATGACTTCCACTGGTCATAAAGTGGGGGATCGGTTATCTATTGTCATGAAGTAATAAACTGATCCCCCACTAATTACTACTTAATAATATAATACATCTCTTCCCTTTTTAGCTATGAGTCAAATAATAGGACAGATTGGGTTCTATAGCCTTGGTCGGCAACCAGTCTACCGCAGAAAGCAATGGCAACCTACTGCAGGATAATCTTCTGCCCAGTCAGTCATGTCTCGAAAGAGACATGATCGCCCAAGCGCGTATCACGCTGACTGACTCTGTATTAAGGACTCTTTTGAGAATAGTGCTTTTTGAATATCAGAAATTCATTCGATCCATACCAACCTTGTACTCGTTGCATGTTTATATATGATGTATCACACGCTAAAACATCTGCCTCTTTCTACATGGCGCCCATAGCTCAGAGATAGAATCGCTGACTGACCCCAGTTCGGTCGGATTTCAATCCTCGGTAAAACGCATTCGGATGTTTAACCGTACTGATGAGCTGTGATACAGCGAAACAGATCTGTCTGCGGATGTCTATATATATTTAGGTACCTCCACTCATTTCCAATAACTAACTTTTAAAATGAATTTTAAAAAATGAAAGTTTTTAGCTTTAATTGAAATCTAAATTATCAAACTTAATATTTCCATTAAATAAAATACTCTGATGTATTTCAAACAGAAATTATATTGATTGAAATCAAAATTTTTCAGTTTCGAAAATTTTTAAATTTTTTAGTCATTTTTAGTGATCGAAACATTTGTAAACAAAAGTTAATTCTCAGTTTTAAAAATTTTGCAAAACTAAAATATATATCTGCGACACGTTATTTTGGGAAACATAGCAAATTTAAAGTTAAATTAATCTGATTTACACATGTATTACTTGTTTATAGCATGAAATTCAGAACAAAAGTATTTTTTCAACATACTTTATTTTGAATAATTACCAAGCTGCGAACTGAGTAAAGGGTGAACTGATTGATGGCAGCCAGATATCAGATGACAGCTAAGTATGGTTGACCAGAATTGACATAATTTTCTAGTTTTCCAAACCGTGAAACACGTGACTTTTTAATATAACATAAAAAATACCATACTTAAAGAAAAATATTTCCTATACACAAAAAATTACTTAAAAATAAATTAGCTGGATGATTTGTATTAAACTTAACAATTTTCAATTATGAAATATAGTCTTAATTTAAAAACTTAATAACCTAACCGCAACAAGGCTTTGTAGAATTTTCTTTAATTTCATTTTATAAATTATTAAACTAAGAAACAAACAATGAAAACAATTATTGTAAAAATTCATTATTCATCAATTTTTTTCTATTGAATATAATGTCACTAATAATTATATATATGTTTTAAAGCAATTCAAAAGATTATCTAATTAAATAATGTCATAGTTTTATGCCATTTTTTATTTTACTATTTGGATCAGATTTTCGGAAATACGGCCAACTGTTTGAAAAAAAATAATACTTAATTTACCTTCTCCAAAGAGTCCTGTGTTTAAATAATAAAACAAATTTTCGAAATAAAATTTAATTTCATGAATTTACGTGGAGAGTGAGCGTGTTACAAATGTAAAAAAAAAAAGATATTATTACCAAAATTTGCTAAAAATAATAATTTAAAAAATAATTTCATTCATTTGTGAAAGTTTTATTAAAAGCTGACAATTATTTGAGTTTTGGAAGAATTTCCAAATTAATATGTTTTTCCACGGAAAAACACTGAGTTACGTAATATTACATATTCCATTGTTAATTCTGGTAACAATTTGGTTGCCCACTGACGAAAAACAAAACAAGATTTGTTATCAAAACTTCGAACGTGTTAGAAAGGAGTAAATTTTCTTTTTTAATAATTAAAAAACACTTTGATCTTTCTTTTTAATAACAAAAATCTTTATGAAAAATTTCGTTCTTATTAATCTTGGGGCCTTTTTTCATCGAATTAATGGAAGTACCGTATATATATATATATATATATATATATATATATATATATATATATATATATATAATTATAATTATTATTATTATTATTATTATTATTATTATTATTAAGTAATTTTTGGTCTGAATTTAATTAGACCACCATACAGTTGCATTAAGAAGTGCTCAATACATATATAATGTAGGGCTTTTAAATATTTTCATTTAAAGTCAGTCGATTACGCAACGTTGGTTTCAACATTTCGGTATCTTCAGGCGTTTGATATCAACTGATTCTCCAACTTCTTTTTTCTTCTTTTTATTTTTTTAAAATATGCTTAGACCCGGATATTCGGATCTTTCATTTAGTTCATCCGAAAATGAAAGATCTGAAATGAAAGATCAAAAGTTATATCTGGACATAAACACATCAGAAAATATATTTTAGGATCATAGAAACCCGGATAAAAGTGTTTACAATTCTTGAAAACTCATAACTTATTTTTAAATTTCAGTTATTTTAAACTTCCAGTCGTGCCCTTTATAAGTCTGAAAAAAAAGGTATAGAATCAGTTTATATAAAGCGCAGAAGATTCCGAAAGGTTGAAACCAAGTTTGCGTCATTGACTGACTCCCAAATTTACATATATATATATATAATTTATTTATTTATATATATTTATATATTTATATATATTATATATAAATTTATATATACATATATATATATATATATATATATATATATATATATATATATATATATATATATATATATATATATATATATATATATATATTTATATATATATATATATATATATTTATATATTTATATATATATATATATATATATATATATATATATATATATATATATATATATATATATATATATATATATATATATATATATATATATATATCATGCTGATCTCAATTTAACCAAATATTAAGTTTAATGTCCCCCAAAATTATTTTGAGCCTGTTCACATATTCTTCCAATTAGAAGTTTATTCTGATTGGTCCACACTGTCTATACAACAATGCCTCCCTGATTAAGGAGGTTTTGCTTTTTTTTTAAACCTTTTAAAAGCCTTCAGCTTGAAATAAACTTCATCACTTGATAAGACACAAGAAGTTTCGAAACAAAATAGCTACATTTGTAGTGATATAACGTATTCATGTTATAATTTCTGAATATATATATATTTTATGTTTGCTACTTTCATATACAATTCACATATAATTTAATTGAGTTAAAATATGAATTAAAATTCAAATGGCTCATCTTCTGACTTGAAACGGAAATACTTAGCTGTTCGTAGTGCAAAAATATTCTATTCAGTTGATTAGTCCCTGCGAAACTTCACTGAATCTATTGACATTAATAGATTTATCCTACCCTGCGAAACATCATCTTTGAAGATAAGTCATTTGAATGTTTATTCAAATATTAACTATAACTGCTCTGCCCCCCCCCCACTCCCTCTCCCTCTCTCACTCCCTCTCTTTGTCTCTCCCTACACTGCGGATCCTCGGGTTAACTCTCACAAGATCTCAGGTGGAATAACTATATAGAATACATAGCTAAATCCGCTGCTAAGAAGGTCGGTCTCTGTGCGGAGCCCGGATGTTTTTCCCGTTTAAAACAACCCTGCACATATATAAATCTACCATCCGCCCGTGCATTGAATACTGCTGCCATTGAATACTGCTATCCAAATAGGGGTTCTTGACAAAATCCGACGGAGAATCTGTAATGTGATCCATCCCAACTTAGCAGCTCAGATACA
The DNA here is from genome assembly GCA_037127315.1 of Ascarosepion bandense. NCBI lineage: Eukaryota > Metazoa > Mollusca > Cephalopoda > Sepiida > Sepiidae > Ascarosepion > Ascarosepion bandense. Next base: position 162,287 of record JBBBDQ010001759.1, on the reverse strand, counting down.
GCCACTTTCTCACCGGCGCTATGTGGTTTCCCTGTGTCTCTTCTACAAATACTTTCACAGGTTCTGCTCAGATGAACTTAGCTCACTAGTACCCCCTATATATTAATTTACTCGAGCCACAAGATTAGCAATTAGGTTCCACCCTTTTACTGTGAAACCAATAAAATGCAAACGCAAATTCTACTCCATCAGCTTCTTTTCTCGCATTTGCCGCCTGTGAAATTCCCTTCCTTTTACTTGCTTTCTCAACAGCTACAAACTTCAAGAATTCAAATGTAAAGTCAATAGTCATCGCCTGTCTCATTAACTTGCATCCTCTCTCTCATGTTCCTTTTTTCATTCACTCCACTCTCATCAGTATTCTCATCCTTCTCTTATCCTCTTCCTGACACCCCCTATAACCTGTCACTCTTTCTCCCAACTTTTCTCCTGTAACACCCCTGCTCAACAGTGGCAGTAAAATGCCTTGCTTGGGGCTACACGATTATGATATATATATATATATATATATATATATATATATATATAAAATAAAATAAATTTCGATGTTCAAATGAGTTGTATGGCCATTTCTACATGAAATCCCTAAGAGAAATTTTACGCATCATCGGCAACTTCATTTATTTCAAAATAAACCGAGATAAGGAAGTTAAAAAAAATATACATCACAGAAAAAATAAAAGGGGTGGGATTAATAAGAAAGTAGACAGAACTCAATGTCTATTTTTAGATTTTGGAAAACCTTACTTTTAAACTGAGTAAAGAGTTGTAAGTTAAAAATTAGCTTTGTCTGGCTCTATGAAAAGGAAGGGAAAGATAAAGGAAAGAATTAAAAGAAGTGAAAAGGGGGGTGGTTGACAGGAAAGTAATCTAAGAAAAAATAGAAGGGAAAAGAAAGAAAAAAAAAGGAAAAAATTAATCTCCATATAAACTTTAACAGACATGTTGACAACTAAATTATTTACCTTCCTGCTTTTCCTTTTGGATTAAAGTTTTATATATATATATATATATATATATATATATATATATATATATATATATATATATATCGTATCACCCCGAGCAAAGCGGTAACGCCACTGATGTGCAGGGGGCTACGTAATAGTGAAAAGATTGGAAAATATAAAGCCGGAAACCACATCCTAAAGAGGGAACAAGAGATGAGCCTCTTAACCTGTTCAATATATATATATATATATATATATATGTGCAGGTTTCATTGAATAATATAGACAAGTTCTGTCTATTAATTTTGTGTAGGATCCGTTCATACCGTCTGATATACTTGATGGTGATATCGTTGAAAGACAACAAAAAATCACAGTAATTGTTGATTTTTTTATCGGGTCTAAGCTTTCGGCTCACATAAGCCATTATCAAAGAGTAAATATTAACACACAGTAAACATAGAACATTTAAGCTATTAACAATAAAGAGAATATATATATATATATATATATATATATATATATATATATATATATAATGTTTGCTACTTTCATATACAATTCATATAGAACTAAATTAAGTTAAAATGTGAAATAAAATTCAAATGGCTCATCTTCTGACTTGAAACAGAACCACCTAGCCGTTCGTAGGGCAAAGATAAATCTATTGAATTCATTAGTCCCTGCGAAACCACAATGAAACGTCACTGAATCTATTGAAATCAATAGGTTTATCCTACCCTATCGAGCGGGACGATGCCTTTGCGAAACATCAAGTTTGAAGATAAGTCATTTGAATGCTGATTCAAGAATTAAATATCACTGCCCCATCACTCTCTCTCTCTCTCTCTCTCTCTCTCTCCCACTCCTTCTCTTTCTCTCTCCTTATATATATAACATTGAGCAGAAAACTCAACACATACTTAAACGGTTATATAACCAGAATTTATTTCGGCAGTGTAAAAAAAATTTACAATATATATATATATATATATATATATATATATATATATATATATTCTAAACATATGCTGTTAAATATAAAAGACAATGAATGTCTATTATATTTAATCATGAGCCGTTCTAAACGTCGTATTTTTGCTTTAATTTCAGTTGAAATAAAGACAAAAATTTCAACTGAAATTAAAGCAAAAATACGACATTTAGAACGGCTCATGATTAAACATAATAGACATTCATTGTCTCTTATATTTAACAGCATATGTTTAGAAAATTACTTACTGCCTCGATATATATATATATATATATATATATATATTCAGAAATTATAACATGAATATGATTATAACATATTCATGCTATAATTTCTGAAAAAATATTATTAGCTCTACATTGTATTGAGCATTTTTTTAAGAGTAGTGTTTCTTTGGATACGGAATATTATTCCATCTATACCTCCCCTATACTTATATATATATATATATATATATATATATATATATATATATATATATATTGAGCACTTTATTTGAAAAAATCTGCTCGCCTTGAACACATGATCATCCAGTAATTTATTGATTGACATGCTTTGTTAGTCATAACTTTCATTGTTGATATTAAATAAGTTTATTTGCGTATTATGAAATACGCTTATTATGCACATTCTTTACAGTCGGGCTAATATCCTCATCTTTGCTGTGACGATCACATGACAATGGCTTAGAGGGTTAAAACTTTCGGTAGTAATAACTGTGAGTTCAAACAGGGTAGTAGAGACGTGCACAGACAGTGGAAACAAGACGAACAGTAAATGAACAATCAACCAAGCTGAGTTATTTCCCCTGGACATGGCCGGTGGGATGAGAAAAATCTACCCTAAATTAACAAATTCTACCCTAAATTTAACAAATTCAGAAATCTCCTGAATATTACCAGGCTTGAGGCTATATCACGTTTAAACACCGGTTCCAGTACGACCCCCAAAGTTAAGCAACATCGAGCCTGGAATGTATTTAGATAGGTGACCACTTGGGAATATCAGGTGCTGTAAGCTTGGATGCGCAGTTAGTGTAGTGGATAATATTTCGGAATTGAAAACCGGATGGCCGAGTTCCAATTTTAGTCAGGTTTCTTTATAGTCACTTACACTCAAATACCCTTTAAAAAAAGGTATGAATACACCTCTTCTGGCCTCTCCGTTTATGAATTAAGAACTTGTACCAGTAAATCATTATTAACTCCAAAACATTCATATAATCAATACACATTTTATGGCTTTAAATAACCCGCAAACGGTTGACAAGCCATAAAAAAAAACAAGTCAATCAATCATTCAATCCTGAAGATTACCCGGATGAACAGACACCTGGGAAAAGCCTGAAGACACAACGGCCGTAACGCTGTGACCGTAAAACAACAAAGGTGAAGACATTCGTCCGATTGTAAATAATGTAAATAATGAGAAAACCTCCCAGAAATTTAGGCACAGATACATTGTTATACAATAATATATATATATATATATATATATATATATATATATATATAATTTCTCAGAGAATATATATATATATATATATATATATATATATATATATATATATATATTGTATAACATGCACAAACTGTTACACATATATATGATTTTTTTTCTAGTTATTATGTTTAAAAACCCGATTCTCTGAGAAATTATAGCTATTACTTTGTTACTTATCTTAGTGCATTATTTTACTTACAATTATTGCCACTTGACACAAATATTAGTCAGTGCATTATCTAAAAAAATAGCCGTGAATAATCACCAGTGCCTTTTTATAGCCATCTGTTACTTATTGCTAACTCAGACTGGTTTTGCATAAGTAGCGAAGTAATCGTTCTAAGTAACGTGGTAAATCGAGATAAGTACTTCGTAATTCGTTGAGTTGTTTTATTTGCGTGGATCTATTTGTGGATCTTTGAGTAAGTATCAACGTATGCTCTTTAAAAAAATCGAACAATTATTCATATTGGAAGACTTTGCTATTTTCTTATTAAAAACGAAACAGAGGAGCTCTTCAGGAAAAGGGCGTCTTCTCCATATTTGATTATTTCAAATGCAGACATACAAATATCACTGCTTTTTTTTTTTTTTTTGATTTTAAGAAATACGGTGTGTAAAATGAATGAATTATTTCTGAAAGTCATGGTTCTACGTTTTGAATAAAAGATTACTCTTTCGTACCCCTTACTTAAGAGGTCAGTCTTGGTACAAAAAAAAAAAACAACAATAAATAAATAACATAAAGAAAAAATATAAGCAAAAATGGACAAAAAAGCGACATCTTACTGGTTTCTGCTTCTTCGCTGTAATGACGTCACCATTTGGATTCTTATGTCAAAGAAACTGAACATTATTGGACCAAATACGAATGAGACATTTTTATTTGACCTTTGTTCATTAAACCGATTTCGTCTTTCATAATTTGATCCCCTGAAATGAATGTGATCTTGACGTGGTAATTATGAGCAAAAAATAAATTTTCTTTTGAAAACTCTTTGATAAAAAACGATTTTAAAAAACATGTTTTTGGTTTTATCCAAAAACTTTAAATATAATCTAGGGTTGACTTGAATAAATTGTGCCAGGATTTTTCCAATTTTCCCTATTAAATGTGATTTACAATTTTTTTTTTGTATCTAAAATATCTTTTTATTTACAAGCGTTATCCCTGGTCACAATATTCGAGAACATGTTAAAAGCCAGGATTATTTTCTCCACTTGAACATTTGACGCAACATAATCTTCTTGCCTCGCATTTCTTTATAGTACAGTCTTTAGTAATTAAGCCCACAAAAAGGGTTTGTTTCTTTGTTTATTTTATTTTCCCTCTGTGAGGGTTAGGGTTATCCACGAGTTCTTAAATAAATTTTTTTTTTTTTACTTTTTTCCGTGATGCAATTTCTGACCATGGATTATATAAAAGTGATCCCACTTTCATTTGCGTTCAAGTCGTCTGAAGATAGCGTGAACGTGAAACTCAGGTTATGACTAGGGCCATTCTTTCATAGGAATTAACATCGTCACGTGTTCTTCAGTTTATACTCCGAGAATAATGGAACTTTCGCCCAATCATCAGCATCACACACACACACACACACACACACACACACACACACACACACACACACACATATATAATAAGGCAATCTGTGAGTCTGTGTGTGACTGTAATTTATGCACGCCTACATTTTTTAAGCTACGCCATTCAAACTTTCTAGGGACACATATCTACAGGGAAACCAGGTCGACACATACTTTTTGAGTTTAAGTTCACCAATTTTTACCTTTCGCATATCTTATCTTTAAGTTTACCTATCTTATATACGGGTTTCTCTTATATCCGGGTTTGGTCTATTTTATATACATTACCACACTCTAATTTGGGACCAAAGAAAATCTCTTTTATATCAGAGTTTCTCTTATATCCGGGCATCTTATATCTGGGTTTTACTATATATATATATAATATAAGTTATAGCTTAGAACATGTACAAATTATAATTTATTACGAAAGTGTACATTTTCTATTGATATCGAAAAAACAATGTCTCATCAGATGAGACATTGTTTTTTCGATGTCGAAACTAAATGTACACTTTTGTAATAAATTAAAATTTGTACATGTTCTAAGTTATAACTTACAATTTAATAAATATTCATAGCTCTATTTCTATACTGAGCACTGTTTTAAATTAATGTTTCGAACGTTGTTAATACTTTCTTCGTTCTTTATTCACTTTGATATATATATATAACAAAGTGAATTTGGCTCTAATTTCAGGTGAAAATAAAGACAAAAATTCTCCAACATTTGTATATTTTTTATTATGTTGGTTCTAAGCTTTAACACAAAAACAAAAACATCCACCATCAGCGACGATTTTATCTTGTGTTGACATAAAACTTTGCTAAGCAACGATAAATAGCAAACGCAGTTCGTAAATTTGTAATGCAGTTCTATGACGTCACACTGCGTGAGAGCTCGAAATGTTAACAGAACCATATATTTAAATACAATATAATGCATTATGACCAGATTTAAACGTGATTTTATTAAGTGTTGGTTGCTTTGATTTAATGTAGATGGCTTCCAATATATGAAGGTTCTTTTTACTGTGTGTATGAGTGAGTGTTATTGTATTGTTGACTAAAATCTGCCCAATATTACCGACATGGCTATTCTTTTCTAAGAAAAGTTGTTTAATTGTATTCTGATCAGAAAGGTGACAGGTAAGTATACGGGAGAGCGTGGTTGTAGTAAAACCAATATATGTAGTGGGTTTTAATTGTACTAGAAATACAATTTTTAAACGGGCATGTAAATTGATACACTTCATTAGTTTTCTGTAGAGGATTTAATTGTGTGGTTGTAGGGTTATTAGAGACTATGAGGTCAATTGTTTTAAATTTTTTATAATATATGAAGAGCTTAATTTGATTATTATTATTTATTGGTTTAACATTTCTACGTATTATGTTTTTGAATGTTGTTTCATCTTGTTGGTAATTATTATGTACTTGGTTGCAATAGTATAAGTTAATAGTGTTATATTTATTTTGACGTACACTATTATTATTAATATTATCAATATTGTTAGTGCTATTGAATGTTGGAGAATTTTGTCTTTATTTTCACCTGAAATTAAAGCCAAAATACGATGTTTAGAACGGCTCATGATTAAACATAATAGACATTCATTGTCTCTTATATTTAACAGTATATGTTTAGAAATTATCTGCTGCCTCGATACACTAAATATATATATATATATATATTCAAATTAAAAACACCGTCAAAGCAATAAAAACAACCAACTGGCCGATAAGGAAAGGCGCCTAGAAGATAATTTTAACGTACTAATGGGGGAATCCCAAACCAAAATCATTTCAAATTGGGGTAAGCACTTGATTCATTTATTCATTTATTTATTTATTCATCTGTTTATCCATTTATACACGTGTGAGAAAACACAGACAATTCAACACGCCAGCATTTGATTTTTTTTTTAATGATTTGATTTTTTTTTCATTTCTGTTTTTATTTTTCTACTTACTTATTTGTAAACAACATCTTGGCCCTCAGAAACAAAAGGAACTCGATACATAAAGCCACAAATTTATTCGCCTGAAGAGAGTCAATCTTAGACTCGAAACACGTGTAGAGTCACAAATAACATTATGGACACTTAAAGTATCATAACAGGTATAATAACAATAACAATAAATGTACACTTTAAACAAAACGTTCACAGCCTCTCACACTTTTTATTCCCTCTCTTTATATATATATATATATATATATATATATATATATATATATATAGACTATTTACGCTCTCACACCCTGATAGAGCACTCTGGAAGAATAGTAGACTTTGATAAACAGTAGCTACTCTAGCATATACACATCATTCATTCAGCAATGAATTAGAACACTCTCAGCTATTATGTATGTATAATGATAATATACACGCTAAAAAGTCTGCCACCTTCTACCGAGTGCCCATAGCTCAGAGGTAGAATCGCCGACTGACGCCAGTTCGGTCGGGTTTCGATCCTGGGTAAAAAGCAATCGGATGTCTAACCGTACTGATGAGCTAACAGGCCATATAGAGGGAAAAAGAGACAGGGGAAAGCAGCGGATAACATATTTGAATGATCTGATCAGGTGGCTGACGGAACGAGGGTTGCGTGATGTAACAAGAGAAAGCGTGCTAAGAACCACCAGGGACGGGGAGATGTGGAAAGCCATCATCGCCTACGTCCTGAAAGGACAGGGCACATAAAAGAAGTTATATTAGGAAATATTAACTATATTCTAGCGTATATTTTAGACAATGATGACAAATGGGAGTTACGTTTATTGGGTAAGTTTAGTTTTGGGAATTTGATAATTTGTAATTTTTCTTGTAAACATAGAAAACATGGCTCTTATAAAGATTTACAAGTTCAAATTTCTTTTGATATTTTACATTTTATGGTAGGGTTTTTATTGGTATTTTTTAATTACCAATAATAAGTAGAAAGTGATGTGCTATTGCGGTAAGTTTTATTATTAAAAATAAGGTATGAAAGTAATGGCGGGTTTTAAAACAACCGATATAATATTTCATTACTGTGGAATTTTCTATGATTGAAATAGAGCATAGGTAAACTATAGAGTCAGTTAGACATTTGTTTGCTAATGGACACTCAATAGGTTTTCGGCAACTGCAATTGTTGTTTTTGTGATCGCTATTTTTTTTTTCGTTTGTTTGTTTTTTTATGTTGTTGATTGTTTAGGTTATTATATCTGTTTAAAATTCTATGATTATGTTTTTTGATGATCTTAAGGTTATCTCCATGGCCGTATCTGACTACCGGGTCGATCCGTGCAACCATAGTGAAAATCCGGGCAAGGAAAAATGTGTTCGTTGAAATCAAATTAAACAGTTCACGAAAGAAAGAAAGAAAGAAAGAAAGAAAGAAAGAAAGAAAGAAAACATCCGAATGAACGCAGTAAAAATCTGTTTGTTTATTTATTAATTTTGGGAGAAAAGACTGGTTATACTCAGAAAGTCCGAACCCGATTTCCTGCTTTCGTTCATGTTCTGTGCCTAATTTTCATTGGAATAGCCGAAAAAATCTGCAAAAAATCATAGTTTCTGGAAACGGATGACACTGATGACGTCATCACATTGTCAACTAATAAATCCGGGCAATTTTCTCTGTGCCCGGTGTTTTTTTAGCATCAGCTACAGCCCTGGTTATCACTACAGCTATAGCTTAATTTCAGTGTATTTCTGTTAAAAATTATGTTAAGAGGGTTATATTTAGGGAAGTGTTTTTCAACTAATTTTAGAAATGTATACCTTAGTACTTATTATTTGGTTAAATGGGGTGGTGGGGGGTACTTCAGTTCTTACGATGGCTTTATTCGAAAATGTCGCAAAGGAATATGCGCAAGCAACAACGATAATTGCACAGGATCGATTTACTATCTAAGGTTGTTTGAAAAACTGAGCCCCCCGCCCCTAAAATTGTTTAAATGTTGAAATTTAAAAAACATTTTCGTCAATCGGAAAGTTTAGGATTTAATCGATAAGATTGCACGAAAAAAATTTTTTTAAATTGATAATCAACCAATTTACAGGTGGTGTTAATGTCGTACCGGCGAGTGGTTCCAAAATGGAGGATCGATTTATTATAAGGTTGTATGAAAAACTGATCCCCACCTCGATAAAAATTGTTTAAATATTGAAATTTTTACAGTTTTTTTTTTTTTTTTTGTCAGACAGAAAGTTTAGGGTGTAATCGATAAGATTGGTTGGTGGTAGTTTCCTTCAGGTCCGCCGGTTTGATTCGATCGTGATGTCCGAGTTCAGAGTCTTCAACGTTGTTTTTCGAACAGTACTTGTTCTCTCTTGGAAGCAACTATTTTATTATAATAGTCAGGGTGAAAATAAGACTTAATTCTGTCGTGAAAGTGAAAATTTAGTTGAGAAGACATCTTTGAGGAGTGGGTTTCTACGAGTCTACGTTCGGTCAGGTTGTCTGATGTTTTGTAAGACGTCGTATCACCTACTACTTGATACCGTGTCCACTACACCCGCTGATGATCATATTGCAGGGTTTGTTTTTATAGCCAAAAGTCGGCTCCAATTTACTCGCAATTATTTTATTACCTTTATCTTTACCTCCAAACCAGAAGTTTACTCAGAAACTTACCCAGAAACCAGAAACCAGAAATTTACTCAGAAAGAAAAAGAAAATTTAATACTACGTCTTATCAACTCTTTGCAGGTTATTTAAAACCAGAAAGTATTTCTGTATGATTATAAGAATTTCTTTTATAATAATAATAATAATAATAATAATAATAATAATAATAATAATACAAGTCTTACTAATTAACTCATAGATGGGGGAGAAAAGGTGGCTTCATACCTTTTCTATGGGTATTTGCGCGTAAGTGTATTTAATAAACATGAAATTGGAACTCGGCTCTCCGATTAAATATTCTGAGCTAATTATTCATTACATCACATCTGGTATTCTTAAGCGGTTACCCATTTAAGTACTGAATGGCTCGACGTTGCTTAACTTCGGTGATCGTACAGAGACCGCTGTTTCAGTGTGATGTAGCTTTAAGCCCCATATATATATATATATATATATATATATATATATATATATATATATATATATGTGTGTGTGTGTGTGTATGTGTGTGTGTGTGTGTGTGAATGATGACATAAGGTTACTACCCCTCTTCACACCATCTACACTTGATAGTGTAACCACGCTTAGCGTTCAGGTCCTCAGGCTCTTTTGACGGTGCTTTAACCACTGGGCTAACCCTGCGGTCGCTAGTCGCTTCGAGCCACACTCACTCTGTCTACGTTGTATTCATGATCTTATAGCAGTGAAAAATCGAATGTTATAGTAATCGAAGCCTTGTTTCGGGCCGTGGCGGAAACTATACGAAGGGAATAAATATCTTCACAAATAAAAACAATAACGAGGGAATCGTTGGATTAATTTTCATTTAGTTATGTAGTTTTCGGTGCAACAAAAATGAAACCTTTCCGCATTACTCTCTATCGTGATACTGGGCCTCGTTAAAAATTCTAGAGTCAGGTTCAAAGTTCTTCAAAATCGGGAGATCAGGTGACAGCTGATGTGGAGACCAGAAGTACTAATGCAGCCATTTGCCGCGCCAGTCCTCGATCTCTCAAAGCTAACTGCTTATGTGCACTTCGACTTAAAATCTGCGTGACGCCGACGGGTTCAAGGGGTTCAGTGATTCCCCAAGTGTTCGCATTAATCCCAACAAGGGTTTTTTTGTTCTCTAATTCTGCACTCTTAATCAACTTTCCAAATTTGGAGAATTATCCACCTTTCTTGGGAGTAGTCACATGGATCACTCCTCCCCTCAACTTCAACTTGATTCACTTTACATCTCGTACCATCACTCCATACAGGTGGTGCTAAATTCTCCCTCTTTCATCTACTCTCTTAGCATTCAACATCAGCCTACTTCCCAGGGCAAACACAACAGTCTTTATGACGAATTCAATTTTTAAAGTGCGTAGGCGAAAGAGTGGAGTTTCATTTACATCTCGTACCATCACTCCATACAGGTGGTGCTAAATTCTCCCTCTTTCATCTACTCTCTTAGCATTCAACATCAGCCTACTTCCCAGGGCAAACACAACAGTCTTTATGACGAATTCAATTTTTAAAGTGCGTAGGCGAAAGAGTGGAGTTTCATTATAATCAATAATCAATAATTTCAATTCTCTTGATTTGTTTCTATTTACCTGTATTTATCTCTACATTTCAACTACACCACTCTCTCGCCCGTCAGTGACAGGAATTGATTTCAATACTTCCGTCTTATCGTACATTCGACCCTTAATAAGAGTTCGATTTTCATTTAAATCTCCCAATTCGTTTTTATCTTTGTCCAGCAAAAATATAAACCAGATCACTTCTCTTGCCAACCAAAGACAGGAATTGTTTTCGTAACTTCCACCCTTAAGAAGAGTTCTTTATTTATTTAAATTTCCCAATTTGTTTTCGTCAGCGAAAATTTAAACCAGATCTATCCCTCTCCACATTAACGATATGCGTTTTCTTAATATCTCAAGGAAAATTGTTTCTTAATTCATTTTCCTCCGTGCATGATCCTCAAATAATTTTTTAAAACTTTTGAATTTATCGTCCCTCATATAAGAGCAAAACAATCCAGATGGTGCCTTATCTTTTGATCCCATCACCAGAGAAAATCTATCTCTCTCTTTTCCGGTCTATACTTCATATTAAGCTTAACCCGAATATGGCTTTTCCAGCTCATATTTTAACACTAACCACTTCATAACCCTAGTGCCACATCGTGTCACTTCAGTACCATAATGTTTCAATGCGGAAAATGAAATTGGCGAGCCGAGTTCAAATTCCAGCCAATTCTATTCCACTCGTTTCACACTGAGGCCCTTGAAGAAAACAAGAATGTGTTAAAATTATTCAACTTAATTATTCAATTAAATGCTAAACGTTGTTGATTTATTTAAGATGGAATCTTATATTATGGCATGTCTCTAGTTTTTATTATTAATTAATTTATTTTTATTTTAATTAATTTATTAATTTAAATTATTATTTTTTTATAATAAGCGTTTGCTTAATCTACAATTTTGCAGACTGCGAATCAACATGAATTTTTTTTTTGTTAATTTTTTTAGCCTACTCTTACCAAACTAGCTCAGTTTTAAAAGAGAGCGTATTTTTTCGTCGTAGGTTGTCATTTTTTGCGGTAGACTGGTTGCCAACCAAGGCTATAAAACCCAATCTGTGCTGTTCAACTCATAGCCGTAGGGAGAAGAAATAGATAATTACCTTTCCTAGGGGCAAGTGTTTGCAATGAATTCAACTGGAATTCGAACTCGGCTCTCCGATTTTCATTCCGAGCCGATATCCATTGTACTTCAACACACACCCAACATTTAGATACACACTAGCAGTATAGCCCGGCGTTGCTCGGGTGTAATGAAAGCTTTAAAATTAATCCGTGGTCCTGGAGCTCAGACTCTTTGGACGTTGGCACGAAAGACTAAAAAGCAATAGTTGTTTGCAGTTGAAGCGAAACCATAGACTGAAAGAAAAATGAATAGACGTAAGTCAAATTTTGATTTCCTGGTATCGATATCAAATTTTCTGCACTATTGTAAGAACTGTGACCTTGAAACTTCTGAATATCGTTTCTTATGTCTTTGTCTATGAGTGTATGAAATTTGATTAAAATCGGACCACTCCTTCTATAACCCGATTTTTTCGATTATCGATTTTCGATATTTATCGGGGGTAGCTCGACACAAAACCTAGCCAAGAACATCCGCAGACGCTTATAGTACAACTGTGTAAATTTTCAAGAAAATTGGTTCAGCCGTTTCGGAGTCTATAGGTAACGGATACACACACACACAGAGACACACACAGACACAGACACAAACAAAGTTCCATTTATAAATAAGTTTAGATAGATAGTATTTAAATGCATTGTATTTATTTTCAATTTTTTAAATTGAATTCTTCACCTATTGTGCGTTTGATCTACATAATTAGGTTATAACAAAATGTGTATTTTATGTGAATACTACCTTATAGAAATTGAGATATAGTAGGGTGAGGCTCTGTATCATAGATTTAGGGGTGCTGATGAGACTCTTGTACCTGCACTGTTTACGGGTAATGGACGTTTCCATATCTTTTCAGCACCGTCTCGTATTCCAACCTTCTCATTTGGTATTTCTTAGATGCTAAAAGAAAATTAAGAATTGTCCGTTTATCCTTTGGTCTATTTACCGTCTTCAGAACATTTACGATAATTTCTCAATTCTTTATGCAGTCTTAGTGGAAGCAGATAATAGAAAAGTGTGTTGGGTCTTTGAAAACAAGACTGGTCACGTGTTCACTGGACACTTATTTGCATAAATGACACTTCTGACCATATAACATCATCTATTATAGTGTATTCATATCTATCTATCTATCTATCTATCTATCTATCTATCTATCTATCTATCTATCTATCTCATTCTACTCGAAACTTTATTTTGTGGATGCTCCTGTCTGAGTAGACGCTGACAAATTCACTTCATCAATACACAATCGAGATCATCATTATCCGTGAGTACGAACAGATTCTATTAAAAACAAGTAAATGTTTGCAATTTATTTAATTTGACACACACGTACACACACACACTCTCTCTCTCTATCTCTCTCTATCTCTCTCTCTCACACACACACATATTTATAGTCAGTCAGTCAGTTAAGTGTCATACGTGATACACGCTTGGGCGATCATGTGTCGAAAGAGACATGACTGACTGGGCAGAAGATTATCCCACAGTAGGTTGCCATTGCATTCTGCGGTAGACTGGTTGCCGACCAAGGCTATAGAACCCAATCTGTCCTGTTATTTAACCCATAACTGGAAGGAATAGACGGATTAATACCTTTCCCAAGGGTATTTGCGCGTAAATGAATACAATGGATTCAACTGGAATTCGAACTCGGCTCCCCGGTTTCTCGTTCCGAGCCGATATGACACATGTTTATTTACAAGTAAAACACAATTCTTGATAATGGCTAAAAGTATAGCCAAAAGCGTTCGAAAGTACAAAACCTTTGGACACTTCTTATATAATTCGAGTTCCCGAAAGAAAAAAAATATATGAACACATGAAAAATTATATAAAAAACTTAATGATAATAACTTGTCTGTTATTTTTAATAAAACCTGTAAAAAAAGAGATTGTTACCCAAATACACAATATCTATCTATCTATCTATCGATAGATAGATAGATAGATAGATAGATATGAACAGACTGAGATAGATAGATAGATAGATAGATAGATAGATAGATAGATAGATATGGACAGACTTAGATAGATAGATAGATAGATAGATAGATAGATAGATAGATAGATAGATAGACTAGATAGATAGATAGATAGATAGATAGATAGATAGAACAGACTGAGATAGATAGATAGATAGATAGATAGATAGATAGATAGATAGATATGAACAGACTGAGATAGATAGATAGATAGATAGATAGATAGATAGATAGATAGATAGAACAGACTGAGATAGATAGATAGATAGATAGATAGATAGATAGATAGATAGATAGATAGATATGAACAGACTGAGATAGATAGATAGATAGATAGATAGATAGATAGATAGATAGATAGATAGATAGATAGAATTTTAAAGAGAGAAAACGTTTTTTGAAAAACCTTGAGGATTCTTTCGGCCAACACTTCATCGTAGTGTACCGTTCGCTGTGCAGCGGAATTTAATGAGTCAGTTTTATCTCTTTTATACACGTTGGAACTTCCCTCATTTTGGGAACTTATTTATATTGTTTTTAAAAATAGATTATATTTTGTTAACAGCGTTTCAACTTACCTTCTCTTCTTCATCTCCTACTCTTAAAAAATTAATACAATAACTTATCATATTATTGTCAGTTATAGTGTTGCCAACAGTACTCTCCGATGAAGAGTTGGTCGAAAGAACCCACGGGGATTTTTCAAAAAACTTGTTTTTCCCTCCCTTTTTAAAATTATTATTTATAAATTATGTGACATCAAGTCCATATATATATATATATATATATATATATATATATATATATTTATATATATTAGTCATTCATATACAAGCCTGTTTCGCTGTATCACAGCTCATCAGTGTGGATAGACGCATCCACTTGTTTCTAGCCGGGATCGAAACTCGTCCGATTTGGTGTTAGTCGGAGTCGCTACTCCTTAAGCCATGGGCGCATGGAATCACAGAAGGGAAATTTTAACGTGTTGTATATAAGCAGTGTATACACACGCCAGTCACTGAAAGACCTCAATTCATTTCTAAGAGTCTTATATAGCCGAGTTCGAATTCCAGTTGAATTCGTTACATTCACTTAAGCGCAAATACCCTTGGGAAAGGTATTAATCCGTCTCTTCTCCCTCCAGTTATGGGTTAAATAGCAGGACAGATTGGGTTCTATAGCCTTGGCTGGCAGCCAGTCTACCGCAGAAAGCAATGGCAACCTACTGCGGGATAATCTTCTGCCCAGTCAGTCATGTCTCGAAAGAGACATGATCACCCAAGCGTGTATCACGTATGGCACTTAACTGACTGACTTATACAGCAGAAGTGGAAACTGTTTTTAAAATTTTCTTCTCTGCAGAGCTTAATCGTAATGAGAGCATAATATATATATATAGTGAAAAAACTACGACCTGGTTGCCATCTTCGAAGATACGAGGACCAACTCGAACGACACTGAAAGCCGCTGGACTTGTGCCTAAATCGTTTGAAACACAAGCGCAAGACCGTACGAATTGGCAGTGTTCCATCACCACCTGAATCAAAATATTTGAAAGCCACTAGAAGAGAAAAAGGAAAAGTCAAACGATAAGAGAGAAAGGCTCGACAAAATCGACCTTACCCGCCATCAATATTAATTTGTAGTCGATGCCATTGGTTCTTCGAGACAATAATTGGTTTTCAAAGTCAGCAACGCCATCGTAATAAAGAAAGCGATCAGAAAAGGAGAAATTAAATTCTTGGATACGAGATAAAGCCGACTATATATATATATATATATATATATATATATATATATATATATATATATATATGTGTGTGTGTGTGTATACACACTACCGGACATAATTATTAGGCCACCCCAGTTTTTAAAAGAAATTATGTATTTCGTACAATTTTTAGTATTTATTGCCAAATGAAAATAGAATGGTTCTTTTGTTACTATTACTTTGCAAAATTTTACAAGGCAAATAGCGACAATTTACCCATCGCACTCTGTAGCTGATATATATATATATATATATATATATATACTACCGGCCACAATTATTAGGCCACCCCAGTTTTTTAAAAGAAATTATGTATTTCATACTATTTTTAGTTTTTATTGCCAAATGAAAATAGAATGGTTCTTTTGTTTTTATTATTTTGCAAAATTTTTCGAGGCAAGGAAGCAAAGATGAACTCGTCCAAATCACCCTAAATTTTCTTCATTCTTTCATTGATGAAACTGCAATATAGGCAATTATTAAATGTTTATAAATTAATTTGATGAACATGCTATTGGCCAACATTAACAAAAGAACCCTTTTATTTTCATTTACAATTATTCACTTGACAATAAATACTAAAAAATAGTATGAAATACATCATTTTTTAAAACACTGGGGTGGCCTAATAATCATGACGGTAGTATATATATATATATATATATATATATGATGCGCTTAATAAATTGTCTAAATTACGCAAAATTGAAAAGAACACTGACATCTCATTTTAACAGATATATTTACCAAAATTATACAAAAATATCTTGAAATACTAAAAAGTAAATTTCTTCAATAAAATCGCTATTGGCTTCAACCACGGCCTCCAGACGATTTTGAAATCTTCTGCAACTCTTCTGAACGGTCTCCTTGTTTAAGTTTGTGAATGCTGCCATAATCCTTCCGTTTAGTTCGTCTTTCTTGTTTTGTTGGTCTCTTGCTCAAATGCGCCTAACACATAATAGTCTCGAGGATTGCTGTCTAGGGAATTAGGTAGGTATATTGTTATGGTGCCCTTCTACGAGGAACGAAGTATTTCTCTTACTATATAATTACCTGCAGTTAAAGACGACAGCTAGTGCGCAGTAAAAGCCAGCTACGATTCAGGCAATAAGCAGCGTAACTGTACCGTTCGGACTTACTTATTTCTATTTACTGGTTATTAATACTTACGT
>JBBBDQ010001759.1:115000-142500 GCA_037127315.1 Ascarosepion bandense | reverse complement strand
TGATAAATTCTTTGCACTAAAGCTATATATATATATATATATATTCTTTCATGAGAGAGTCAGCTAAAGATATGTAATCAGAAATGTTTCAAACTTTACATCTGAGGCACTTAGGTGTCAGTCATGAGGCTGCGAAATACCGTGAGCTTCTTTGAAGATGATTGAGAGGAAAGATTAAACTGACAATAGGGTTTCGCGCCAGTCCTTTGTCAGTTGGCTATGAATTATCTAATAAAAAAAAATGAAGAATGATGGGAACTAGATTAAGCCACAGCCCAATTTTGTGATACACGCTTCGGCGATCATGTAAACTGGGCAGAAGATAATACCGCAGTAGGTTGCCAGCCAAGGCTACAGAACTCTATCTGTTCTGTTATTTAACCAATAAATAAACAGAAGAGATGGATTATACCTTTCCCAAGGGTATTTGCGCGTTAGTGAATGCAACGAATTCAACTGGAATTCGAACTCTGCACCCCAGTCTCTCGTTCGGAGTCGATATCCACTGCACCACAACGCACATCTAATAAAAAAAAAAATGAAGAATGATGGGAACATTAATATGGGAACTAGATTAAGCTGTAGCTATAGGGAGATCGTTAATGTTTATTAATTCTGCCTTGTGTCATACATAACCGAACTCCCCACAGCTTACAAATTTATCCAGAATTATCAGAAGGTTTTCAGCAGATTATTGGAATGTGTGGAATAGTGGAAGAATAAAATATATACATTTTGCATATTAAAATAGAAATTTCCTAAAAGAAAAGAATAACAAGAATTTGTAGAAATTCATGTTGAATTGGAAAGTTAAGGGTATCAAGAGTTGAAGAAATGTTCGTAGTAGTAATTTGTTGGAAAGAGTTTATGCGTATGTATGTATGTATGTATGTATGTATGTATTAGCGTTTGCTTAGTAGGAGTGTCTTTGAAGGAGAAGAAGAAATAAAAGGAATCAGCACAAGAGAAAGAAGGGGAAAGAGAACAATGTCCGACGCGACCTTATGTCCGGGTTGACTTGAAGTTTTTACCGTTACATTTTAGTTGTTTTCTCGCTGCTCCCATCTGAGTGAATGACGCTGATCGAAGTCATTTATATATCCTTTAGATTTTTCGCACTGGATCGCGAAGTCCTTTCTGGTCTTGCAAATCGCTCCCATTGGCCAGAAAATCGATTTAGCATCTACCTGCGAAATCCGGTTTCGACTTTTTCTTTAAGCACATGGCCAATCCTTTTTCTATTTGGGAAAAACCAGG
The DNA here is from genome assembly GCA_037127315.1 of Ascarosepion bandense. NCBI lineage: Eukaryota > Metazoa > Mollusca > Cephalopoda > Sepiida > Sepiidae > Ascarosepion > Ascarosepion bandense. The sequence goes on along the minus strand of JBBBDQ010001759.1, from coordinate 141,243 downwards.
ATTTCACACGTCATTGTGAAATTTTGTAAAAGTGAAGAAGAACAAGGTTGCTTTTAATTCTTAATTTCCTATCCCACAAAGCCACAGCCCAATTTTGTTTTACGCCACTGTTCCTTCCTAAAGTGGTCCTTAAACTCGATGTGACATGACTTATTTTTGGATAAATGCATAAATAAGGTAATTAGCTAAACTCCAGTTTCGTTTAAAATTTAATATTAGCTTTCCTTGTACTTTTAGTGATTCCTAACCAGCAGGAATTGAGTGTTAAATTATTTTTGAACATTACAATGATTAAGTTTGGAAATATGATGCTAATGAGAAATAATATGGAAAGAGAAAGGTTAATAACGTTTACATAAAATAATGTGTTGTGAGATTTCCCCTTTGTATATGACAATGGACTCGACTGAGTATACATATACTCCTGTCATAGAGAGAACAGCGGTTGATAGTAATCGTAGAGATCCGTGTCAATTATTGGAGAGTACCGGAACTGATACGTAAGATACCGAAGTTACCCAGAGACTACCACATCAGAAGTCAGACTAGCTCTGAGCTCCACTCAGCTAGAATAACATACACGGATATACTATTTCCAACGACTTCACTTCAAGACTTGTATATATTTCTTTCTTACTCATAGTATTCCTGGATTTACTAACCTGCGTTCAAGTTTGTATATTACGTTCAATATAACCTACTTTTCTATCTCGATATCTGTTTTGTTGTTCATTATTTTGTGCGGTTCCTCACCCGGAATCCACAACATAATGAAAGTTGTGAAATTATAATTTATATTTAGTAAAAAAAAATAAAACATGTAATTTCTATAGAAAAATATGTAATGAAATATTTTTAACAACTTAAAAGTTTTGTCATTTCACGGGTATTTCACGGGTATGCAGCATTTTTTTCTTTCTTTTTTTTTTCACTTCTTTTCCTTTTCAATGTTAATACGATTTTTTTTTTTAGCTTTGTACGTAACCAACATTGTGGTGCAGTAGATATCGGCTTGAAACGAGAAATCGCTGAATCGAGTTCGAATTCCAGTTGAATTCTTTGCATTCACTTACGCACAAATACCCTTGGGAAAGGAATTAATCCGCATCTTCTCTCCAATTATGGATTAAATAACAGGACATATTGGGTTCTGTAGCCTTGGTCGGCAACCAGTCTACCGCAGAAAGTAAATGGCGACCTACTGCGGGATAATCTTCTGTCCAGTCAGTCATGTCTCTTTCGAGACATGATCGCCCAAGCGTGTATCACGTATGGCACTTAACTGATTGACTGACTTAACCAACAAACATAAAAATCGGATCAGTATTATCGGGGTGAGAGCAAATGGAGACTGCACTGCTTTTATTTAAGTTGCAAATCAGAAAAAATGCTTAGATTTCAAGTGGCAGAATTTTAACCGTATTGTGGATTTGTATAAAGAACATACATACAGACAGACAGATAGGCAGAGACACGCACAAATATCTTGCCTTATATATATATATATATATATATATATATATATATATATATATATATAGTCATCCGCAGACAGATCCGCCACGCTGCATGACAGCTCATCAGTACGGTTAGACTTCGATTGCTTTTAACCCAGGACTGAAACCCGACCGAATTGGCGTCAGTCGGCGATTCCACTCGGTAAAAGAAGGTAGAATTTTTAGCGTGTATATTATCATTATACACGCCTAATAGCCAGAGTGCTCTAATTCATTACTGAATGAGCGATGCGTACATGCCAGAGTAGCTACTGTTTCTCAAAGTCTACCATTCTTCCAGAGTGCTCAATCAGGGTGTGAGAGCGTAAATAATTATATGTGTGTGTGTGTGTGTGTGTGTGTGTGTGTGTGTGTGTGTGTGTGTGTGTGAGAGAGAGAGAGAGAGAGAGAGAATGTGTGTAAATAATGACACAAATTGGAAAAGTTATTCAGCTACACGTTTCGCTTCTCTATAGTAAACGTCTTCAAGTCGAAATGAGGGGCAAATCCATGTGCGATTAAATTGTGTTGGAATGTGCAGAAAGAGAATAAAGTAAGAATTATAGGCATCTATTGCATAACAAAGCGTTGAACACGCCAGTAGTCACCAAAGCATATCTGACTACATGTTCAACTTTATAAAAATGGCAGTCTAATTAAAAGAGGAAATAACTTATCGAGAAGGAAAAGCACTGAAAGTGCACTGAGCTAACGCTCAACTTCAGACCGGATTCATACACAATTATCACCCATCATCTCAAAAACATTAGTAGCACAATGCGGCATACGGACTAATTGAGACAAACAGAGATCTACTCAAAGTGGACTAATTTCAAATCCAGCTAATGTTCAGTCAGTCAGTTAAGTGCCATACGTGATACACGCTTGGGCGATCATGTCTCGAAACAGACATGACTGACTGGGCAGAAGATTATCCCGCAGTAGGTTGCCATTGCTTTCTGCAGTAGACTGGTTGCCAACCAAGGCTATAGAACCCAATCTGTCCTGTTATTTAACCCATAGCTGGAGGGAGAAGAGATGTATTACATTATTAGGCAGTAATAAGTGGGGGATCAGTTTATTACTTCATGACAATAGAAAATCGATCCCCCACTTTATGACCAGTGGAAGCCATAATCATGATTCCAACTATTATATTCAGTCAGTCAGTCAGTTTAGTGCCATACGTGATACACGCTTTGGGTGATCATGTCTCAAAAGAGACATGACTGACTGAGCATAAGATTATCCCACAGTAGGTTGCCATTGCTTTCTGCGGTAGACTGGTTGCCAACCAAGGCTATAGAACCCAATCTGTAGTATTATTTGACCCATAACTGGACGGAAGAGACGGATTAATACCTTTCCCAAGGGTATTTGTGCGTAAGTGAATGCAAGGAATTCGACCTCGGCTCCCCGATTTCTCGTTCCGAGCCGATATCCATTGCACCACAACGCACACCAGGCTTTAATACGAGAAGGAAAAAGATTTGTGACAGCAGCAGCTGATAAATGATCTTTATGACCTCTTCTCCATAGGCTGTTGGGCTAACTTGTTTAATGGCTTTCTTCGGCTCTGCTGCATACTGTCAGAAATCTTCAACAGTTTCTCCTCTGATAGCTTCGCTGGCCTTGCACAATGTTTCGCATCGTCCACTGACCGTTTCTCGATATTTATCAACAGCGCTATGTAGAACAGGCGCATCTAACAATTTCTCGGCAAAATGGTGTCGCGTCAAATCTGCGTATCTCCCAGCTTCTCAAAATACGTGTTCGACAAGAAATACACGTTCTTCTGTTGTTAAAATTATATTGAAGTGAAATCTGAAATACGAAAAATATGACTAGAAACGTACACACTAAATTTCCAAACAGTCGGTATAATAAACAGAAACTGATTCCTCATTATGTGTCATTTTCGAACGAATATAGTTTCTTCTTCTTTTTGTTCTTGTTCTTCGTGAGACGTGTCTCTTCAGGGCGTAGGCAATCATGAACTTCTACGTGGCTCTGTTTATTGTCGCACTCAATATTTTTCCTCTTGATATCTCTCCCAAACTTCGCTCTGCCATCCATTTGCTCAAGCCTATCTAATATGTCTCGCGCTGCTTTCCCCTGTCTCTTCTTCCCTTTATCCGACCTGTAAGTATTAACTTCTCCAGGCACTCCTTCCTCGTTACGTGTCCCAGGACCTCATTTGTCTCTTCCTGATATTTAGTATCAGTTTTCTCCTCGTTTGCATCCTCTCTAACACCTCATCGTTGCTCACATGCTCAGTCCATGGCATCCTCAGCATCCTTCTGTAAAACCACATTTCTTCTGCCTCAAGCCTCTCCTTCATCTTTGATGAGATCGTCTAGCATTCACTTCCATACAGAAGAACAGATATCACAGAGAAATCCAGCACTTTTTCTTTGTTTCCAAAGAGATTTTCTTATCTCTCAGTACTCTGGTTAGCTTTTGAAATGCGTCCTTGCTCATGCCAATGTGTCTTTGGATCTCAATACTTTTGGATCACTCAACTTATGCTTTTATCTACTGGACCATATGCCTTTGGAGAGCGTATAACAACCTGAATGTATATTGCTATAAACGTTATTTTAGTGGTTAATGGTATTTGAGTCGATTTATTTTCTTTTTCAAACAGTGAAATTTATATTTACATGCCGAGAAGCATCAAATATCATAAAATAAAATTGACTTCTTGGGAAGGATTGAATCTGCATTCGCTCGCGTACGTTCTTCAAGTGCCGTGTCTCTTCAGGACATAGACGTCTACTTTGCTTTGTCTCTTGTCGCTCTCATTACTTTTCCTCATGGTATCTCTCCCAAACCTCGCTCTGCTGTCCATTTGATCAGGCCTATCAAATATGTTTCGCGCTGCTTTCCCCTATCTCTATTTCTTTCTATCCATCCTGTGAGTGTTAAATTCGCCAGGCCTTCCTTTCTCATTACGTGTCGCTGCATCTTAGTAATGTTGAGTTCTCTTCTCATTTTCATTCTCTCATGGGCTCAGGCCATAGTATCCTCAGCATCCTTCTGTACAACCACATTTCCGCTGTCTCAAGCCTCTCCTTTATCCTTGGGTTCGTCTAACATTCACTTCTATACAGAAGGACAGATATCACAGACGAATCAAGCACTTTTTCTTTGTTTCCAAAGAGATTTTCTTGTCTCTCAGTACTTTGGTTAGTTTTTGAAACGCGTCTTTGGCCATGCCAATGCGTCTTTGGATCAATACTGGTTCGAATTCGAGATACAAAATTTATATAATATATTAAAATTGGTAGAAAAAATATATCCTTAGTCAAGATCTTCGCCTATGGCCTTGTGCCAGACTAAGCTAAGGGATGCTTGACAATATAAATATTTATGCGCTTCGTTTTTGCAGAACACACTTCTAAGCAGTATTTCTCCTTTGAATTTAAAAGGGAAGGCACAATGGATTTGCAATTATACCTGCAGACATATCCGGGCAGTTTTTTGTCATCATCCACAGACAGATGGTTGGGGGTTGGGTGCAGGGCTAACAACCCTGCCCCGTAAAAAACAGTTTGTTACAGAAAGTAGTCTGGCACAAGGTCATAATAGTGAAGCACTAGGTGAAGTAACATGTCAACTACTGTTTTATGAGGCAAGCATCCTGCTTTTCAAACGAGTACGTAAGACGAGCTGGTACCGTAAGGGTTATCGGCGCAGAAAGTAAAATCGGCGTGCTGAGTTCGAGTTCACACCGAATATGTTTTGTTCAGTTTTAAAATAATACGCATGAAAAAGGCTACCACGTAGAAGGTCTATAACTACGTCTACCAAGTATTTTGGCGGTATTTACCCTAGTAATGATTGTTTATAAATAAACTTTCTGATTGGATCTTATTGGTTAATATATATACATTTATAATTCTCATTATATATCAGTTAATCAGTTAAGTGCTATACGTGATGCACGCTTTGGGCGATCATGTCTCGAAAGAGACATGACTGACTGGGCAGAAGATTATCCCGCAGCAAGTTGCCATTACTTTCTGCGGTAAATTGGTTGCCAGTCAAGGCTATCGAACCCAATCCGTCCTATTATTTAACCCATAACTGGACGGAAGAGACGGATTAATACCTTTCCCAAGGGTATTTGTGCGTAAGTGAATGCAACTGGAATTCGAACTCGGAACTCCGATTTGTCGTTCCGAGACTATATCCAGTGCACCACAACGCACATCTCAATATAATTTCCCTAAATATGGGTAAAAGAGCAGACCAGACAGACCTCTCTCACCTTGAAACACGTGCCTAATTCAATTCTCGGCTCTTCATGCACATACAAATTGCAGCCTGTCGAAAACCGTTTTCAACTGATCCCCGCAGTTTGTCAAGCTGGTACTGGGTTTAGGTGTAGGGAAACTGAATTTAAAATTCCACTGTCTTGAAAAATTAAATCCAGACAAAAAGTTCAAAGTGGAATTTCTAAAGCCCCTTCTGGCAATTCCTGCTGCCAAGACGTCCAAAACCAAAACTAGCATCACAAAGCAGAGCCTGAGTTTTATTCCGCCAAGATAAACGGTTATACCCTCGAGAAATTCGTAGTTCCTTGAACGGCTTTAGAGACTCAAGCTCACCCTAAACCTTAAATGGAAGCCGTATATACTATCAATCCCTAATGACACCGGAAAGAAAAGGGTCAGTTCCTTTTATTAACCCAGAAAGTATCCAACTCTTTCTTTAATATTCTAAGTTTACAAGAGTCTGATCAGATTAAAAGATAGCCACATTTGGGATGGAGTTGTCCAAACACTTTCCAGGTTATAGAGAGTTCAAAAGCACTTGCAAGGTCTTGTCAGTGAAGTATTGTTTTCCACCCTACAACATCTTTCCCACAGACGAAACGTTGCTAGCCTCTCGCTACTATAATGCTGTTTAAATAGCAGATGTTTAGGCGAACCACATTTCCTGAGTTTCACGAGTCTAGAGGACTCGCCATGTCACCTAACTGTTCCAATACCTTATAATCAAGCTAGTAACGTTCTATCTTCGCAGAGAAGACCCTGAGTTTTATCCAGCCCCGATGAACGGTTTGACTCTCGAGAAGATCCTATTGTCTTGAACATCTATTGAGACACAAGTTTACTCCAGGCCTCAAGCTGAACTAATACAGGGTGTCCTTAAAGTTCGTTTGCACTTTTAAAAAATTAACCTTAATTTAATGATACAGTAGTTCAAATAATAATAGTACAGTGATTCAACAAGATGGAGCTTCTTGTCACTTTTCTCTGCGTGTTAGACAGTTTCTAAATCAGGAATTTCCTAACAGATGGATCGAAAGGGGTGGACCATTTTACTGGCCTCCGCGTCCGCCAGATATGACTACATTAGATTTTTTTTATGGGGACATGTGAAAACAATTGTATATGCAACCAAGCCTAGTCCATTAGAAGATTTGAAAGTTAACATAACTAATGTGAGTTCAGGCATTACTGTAAATCAGTTGGCAAGTGTTTCCCGTGAACTGTAAAATCGTGTTACCATTTGTATTGCTAGTGATGGAGGACATGTTGAAACGTAAATAAAATTTCAATAAAACCTTAAAAAAATATAGATTTACTTTTTTCTAATCCTTTTTAGAAATTATTTCTATCGCAAATACAAATAAAGTTATAATTTTTTTTTTTAAGTGCACACAAACTTTATGGACACCCTGTTTATATAAAATACTGAAGATACTTTGAAAATGGTTCCTTGTACCACTCCAGAAAGTACCTGGCTCCTCCTGCCATGCTATATAAAAAAAAGGAAGTGCAATCCTCACTCGCCTGCCTTGTCAGCCTTCAAAGCTCTCTTGTGGATTATTAACTACTTTCCGCTTTACAGCCCCTTTTTCTACAGACGATACGCCACAAACTTGCTACTATTACAGCACTATTTCTAAGGCAAATGTTCCGACGTGCCAAATTCCTTAGTTCTATCATAACAGGTCCTTACTGTTAGAACCCGCTATGCAACGTACGCATAGTCAAATCTTTCCCTCCGTTATCCATGAATAATAAATAAGTTCCGCTCAGACAGTTATTCCCAAGAATTGCTACTTTGTGGACTCCCGAGACCATGCTTCCCCGATCACGATAATTTTAACCTCTCCAAGTTTAAGGTCAACGGCTATCTAGCCTGCATATCCTCATAATCTGCACTTATTTTCAGCGCTTACGTTTATGCAACAACTTAATTTAGTAATCTATTGACTTGAGTGGCTCTTGGGCCTTGTGTTGGATGAACATTTAGTAAAGAAAGAAAAAAAAATCCTAATATGTAAACGGTAAGTTCAAACAGAAAATTCAAAGTCTTCTTCTTCTTCGATGTGTCATGTCTATTCTGGGTGGAAGCAGTCATGGTTCTCCACTACTTCCTTTCATTTGTAGTTCTTTGTAAGTTTTTTGTCTTTTCATTAGCTTACCTAATCTCTCGTCTGCTAAACATTTATACAAACTCGTCAGGTAATTTATTTCCTGCTTTCCTCTGTCTCTCTTGACTTCAACATGTCCTATGAATGTTAAATTTTCCAAGCTCTCTTTCCTCATTATGTGATCGAGAAATTTAATACTTCTCTAAGTATAAGTGATCTTTTCGCTTCCATTTACGCTAAAACTTCGTCATTGCTCGCACGTTCAGTCCATAGTATTCACCGCATCCTTCCGTAGAATCAGATTTTTGTTATCTCAAATCTCTTCTTCATCTGTGAGTAGATCGTTCACTATAGGAGGACTTATATTACCTAACAATCTAGCTAGTACTTTTTTCTTCACTTCTAACCAAATGTCGTGTTTCTTAATACTTTGCTTAACTTCTGGAAAGCATTTTTCGCTGTTCTAATGCACCTTCCGAATTAGTACCTCGAAAACTTTTTAATACTGGCCTTCTTCTGGCATCTCGGAGTCAAAACATCTCCCATTCCCTTGAATCTCATCAGTTTAGCCGAGCTGAGGGTGGATTGCATGCAGCATTACCCGAGTCGGCACCCTGAAGTGGTCAGTCAAGTCTTAACAAGACGGATGTCTGAGAGCTGATGTTCAAGAATAGATGGTCGGAAGCCCGCTCAAGGCTGACAATTTTTGTGTTACAACTTCTTTGAGAAGTACAGACTGGTTGGTTTGTTCGAAGTACTCACTCGCATACTCCGTTTTCCCTTAACCAACGTGACATACCAGTGACGAGAAGCCCCTAGATCATTGGTGATGGAGCAGCGTACTGGGAAAAGTGGATTCATACCTTACCCAAAGACATTAAATGCGAAGTGTACAAAGGCAGTCTGAATTGAAATGAGACCTTCCTTCACTCCGCTATAGTTTCACACACCTGATTAAATATTCTTTCATTTTAACTTAAACATTTAATTACAAATATATACGTATGGGCGTGTGTATGTATTCATTCTGGTCTGTGTGTGTGTGTGTGTGTGTGTGTGTGTGTGTGTGTGTGTGTGTGTGTGAGAGAGAGAGAGAGCGCTGGTGAGCATTTTACCTAGATTATTTTTACAAGCCATCAAGGGAGATTTAGTCTAAGGGGAATAACTCTTGCTATTACTAAAAATATTTCGCAATTCCTCACGAACTTGAATTTTTAAATCATTTCCCCACCCAGAAAGGCGAGACCGCCACTAATACGCAGAGGATTACAATGAGAAAAAAAAAACAGGGGGTATTGAAGAAAGGATAAAAGATGAAAGTGATTCGTAAAGATAGAAGATGGCAATTGACATTGCAGCTAATTTTTTGGAGATTATAGCTATCAGGGAAACAAGTCAACGGAAGGAAGTTCCACAGGGAAGTGCGAGAAAAGAAACTATTCGAATAGAAATAATTTTTATATTTAACTATACTAGCAGTTTCCATGAAAATCCATTAATAAATCATAGGAAGAATAAAAATTATAATTAATACCGAATTTTTATAATGATATCAAGCTCAACGTTGCTTAACTTTAACGTTCATACAGGCCACAGATTAAAGGCGAGCGGGACAGAGGAATATCAACGCATGACCTACTTATTGAACTTGAGTAAATCGATGTCAAAACCATTTTTAGAAGAGATAACAAAAAGATAACATTTATTAATAACTACAATGGACAGGAAATTATGGAGTTCCATGATCACCAACGTCCTAAAGGGACAAGGTATATAGAAAAAGAAGAATATTCAAATTATCCGTTTCCCTACAGGAAACATTAGAAGTCATTGACTGAACAATTAACTTTACTGTTAGTTAAAATTTATGAAAGAAATTATTAAATTAGTTTTTCGGGAAATTGATTTTCTCAGGACCACGAAATATTATCGCTCTTTTTAATATTGATAAGTCAGTCAGTTAAGTGCCATACGTGATAAACGCTTGGGCGATCATGTCTCAAAAGAGACATGACTGACTGGGTAGAAGATTATCCCGCAGTAGGTTGCCATTACTTTCTGCAGTAGACTGGTTGCCAACCAAGGCTAAAGAACACTATCTGTCCTATTATTTGACTCATAGCGAAAAAGGGAAGAGATGTATTATATTATTAAGAAGTAATTAGTGAGGGATCAGTTTATTACTTCATGACAATAGACAACCGATCCCTCACTTTATGACCAGTGGAAGTCATAATCATGATTTCAACTATTATATTCAGTCAGTCAGTTTAGTGCCATACGTGATACACGCTTGGGCGATCATGTCTCTAAAGAGACATGACTGACTGGGTAGAAGATTATCCCGCAGTAGGTTGCCATTACTTTCTGCAGTAGACTGGTTGCCAACCAAGGCTAAAGAACACTATCTGTCCTATTATTTGACTCATAGCGAAAAAGGGAAGAGATGTATTATATTATTAAGAAGTAATTAGTGAGGGATCAGTTTATTACTTCATGACAATAGACAACCGATCCCTCACTTTATGACCAGTGGAAGTCATAATCATGATTTCAACTATTATATTCAGTCAGTCAGTTTAGTGCCATACGTGATACACGCTTGGGCGATCATGTCTCTAAAGAGACATGACTGGCTGGGCAGAAGATTATCCCGCAGTAGGTTGCCATTGCTTTCTGCGGTAGACTGGTTGCCGACCAAGGCTATAGAACCCAATCTGTCCTGTTATTTGACTCATCGCTAGAGGGAGAAGAGATGTATGTGTATGAATATGAATTTTGTTTAACGGCATATCAACACCTCTGTGTGTTATTTAATGCCCAAAAAAGGCAGGGTTTTAAGGTATTTTTTTTAATGTTCCGTTACAGTGAGAAGGTTGATTTAGTAAGATTTTAGTGAAAATATTTTGTTTTTATTCTTTTTTATTTTAGAAAACTGAAAATGTCTTTTAGTTTTGTATTCAAAAATGTTTTGCTGAGAATAATTTTTTTCTTCAAAAATGTGTTATGGTAATAATTTTTTCTTCAAAAATGTAATGTTGGTAATATTTTTTCTTCAAAAATGTATATTTTTCTATAAAGTCTAGTTTTATGTATATATTTCTATATTATGTATATATTTCTATATTATGTATATATTTCTATCTATAAAAGTGTATCTTTATACATTCCTAGTGTTTTGACCTCAGTTTGGGGGTTAACTATTTGCCCATAGCTGGGACCCTAACAGGTGCTACCTCTCCGGGTCAGGGTGGACCTGGGAACAACAGCAATTAAGAGGTGGTTCTATGCTCCTCACAACCTCCCAATCAGAGGCCTTGCTGCCGGATGCAGTTTACGGTCATGCCCAGGACCGAGAAGAGATGTATTATATTATTACGTAGTAATTAGTGAGGATCAGTTTATTACTTCATAACAATAGAAAACTGATCCCCCACTTTATGACTAGTAGAAGCCTTAATCATGAGTCCTATTCAGTCAGTTAAGTGCCATACATGATACACGCTTGGGTGATCATGTCTCGAAAGAGATTGACTGGGTAGAAGATTATCCCGCAGTAGGTTGCCATTACTTTCTGCGGTAATATTGACAAGAGTTTTCTTAAATTATTCAATGCCATCCAAATTATGTCTATTATTTTGTCCCTAACATCCTTAGAATTCTAACAAAGAAATTTATTATATAGATGAAAATGCCGTCACATTTAGGGGGATGAAACATTGAGCATTTTCCCTTCTTATATTGTTCATACTCAGTTGTCTCCCTTGTCACAGTTCAGTCAAGTGGCATACTTGATATTCGTTTGAGTGATCATGTCTAGAAAGAGACATGACTGACTGGGTAGAAGATTTTCCCGCAATAGGTTGCCATTACTTTCTGCAGTAGACTGGTTGCTGACCAAGGCTATAAAACCCAATCTATCCTGTTATTTGACTCATAGCTAGAGGGAGACGAGATGTATTATATTATTACGTAGTAATTAGTGGGGGATCAGTTTATTACTTCATAACAATAGAAAACCGATCCCCCCTTTCTGACCAGTAGAAGCCTTAATCATGATTCCTATTCAGTCAGTTAAGTGCCATACGTGATAAACGCTTAGGCGATCATGCCTCGCAAGAGACATGACTGACAGGGTAGAAGATTTTCCCGCAATAGGTTGCCATTACTTTCTACGGTAAGAACTCGAACCACAAGATTAGCAACCAGGTCCCACCCTTTTACTGTGAAACCAATAAAATGTAAACGCAAATTCTATTCCAATAGCTTCTTGTCTCGCACTTCCCGCCTGTGGAATTCCCTTCCGTTTATTTGCTTCCCCGACAGCTACAATCTCCAAGAATTTAAAGTCAATAGTCATTTCCTATCTCACTAATCTGCATCCTCTCTCTCATGCTCCTTTCTCCGTCCACTCCGCTCTCATCAGTATTCTCATGTTTCTCTTACCCACTTCCTGACACCCCCTATAACCTGTCACTCTTTCTCATAAGTTTCCTCCTATGTAACCCCCTGCAAAACAGTGGCAGTAAACTGCCTTTCTTGGGGCAATATGATTATATATATATAAAAAAAAAAGAATGTAGCAGTTAAAGCACACTAATATTACTATTTCCTTATAAAAAAAAATAATGTAATTGTAAAAATGAAAAAAAAAATTATTAAAAAAATAATCAAACTTAAAAATGAAATTAAATTTTCCATTGGAGTCACAAAACCATTTTTATCAAAATTCAGAGAGTTACAATGAGAGAAAAGGCTGGGTCCAGTGGGGGTATTTGAGAAAGTATTAAAGCTGAACGGGATTTCAGAAAATAGAGGATAGCAATTGGTGTTTTATTTAAATTCTTTTTTGGACATAGTAGTTATCAGGGGATGTGCGTTGTGGTGCAGTAGTTATCGACTCGGAACGACAAATCGGGGTGTCGAGTTCAAATTCCAGTAAGATCCTTGCCATTACTTACGCACAAATATCCTTGGGAAAGGTATTAATCCATCTCTTCCCTCCAGTTATGGGCTAAATAATAGGATAGATGTGCGTTGTGGCGCAGTGGATATCGGCTCGGAACGACAAATCGGGAAGCCGAGTTCGAATTCCAGTTGAAATTCCTTGCATTCACTTACGCACAAATACCCTTGGGAAAGGTATTAATCCGTCTCTTCCCTCCAGTTATGGGTTAAATAATAGGACAAATTGGGTTCTATAGCGTTGGTCGGCAATCAGTCTACCGCAGAAAGCAATGGCAACCTACTGCGGGATAATCTTCTGCCCAGTCAGTCATGTCACTTTCGAGACATGATCGTCCAAGCGTGTATCGCGTATGGCACTTAACTGAGTTATCAAGGAAGCAAGTAAACGGATGGGAGTTCCACAGGTGGGAAGCGCGAGAATAGAAACTGTAACTGGTGGTTACGTTTTTAACTATTTAAACTCTAAAAGGGCGAGATCTAGATGGCAGTCAAATAGCACGCTTAAATTCACATAGTCGGGGGGGGCCAGAGGAAAAAAGCTCGTCAGTTGTAAGGAAAATATTTGTAGAAAAGACAGAGGGAAGCCACACCAGTGGGAAAGTGGCTGGTCGAGATGTCAAGTCGGAACTGATTACATTGCAGTTTTTTTTTTTTTTTTTTTTTGATTTTGGCTAAAAATAACAAAAAAAAAAATCCGGTTCCGCACACCCATTTCTGAGATAGTGTCCCACTTGGTTGTCGTAGCGTTATCGTCGGCCAGTGTCTTAGAAGGCCACTGACTGACTACAACGCCAACACCATTTCCACCCACGAAGGCAGATCTGACCTGGTTGGTATTTTTGACAGACCTCTACAACACGGAAGACTACACGATTACCGAGTATATCAGAAGAGACACCGAGGCGCTTCCATCAACACAACTGTGATACTTTCGGTCAACAACGAAACCTGCGGCAGTAACAGCGACAAACTCTCGCCTACGACAATCCGATAATTCGTGGAATATTTCTCCCACGTGACTATCACATTTGACTACTACCTTGGGTTATACCTCGAAACAATTTCCAGTCTTTCACGAGAATCTAATCTAAACTTATTTATAAATGGAACTGTATGTGTGTGTGTGTGTGTGTGTGTGTGTGTGTGTCCGTGTCTGTTACCTATAGACTCTGAAACAGCTGAACCGATTTTCTTGAAAATTTACACAGTTGTACTATAAGCGTCTGCGAGTGTTCTTAGCTAGGTTTTTGCGTCGAGGTACCCCCGATAAATATCGAAAATCGATAATCGAAAAAATCGGGTTATAGAAGGAGTGGTCCGATTTTAATCAAATTTGATACACTCATAGACAGAGATATAAGAAACGATATTCAGAACTTTCAAGGTTGCAGTTCTTACAATAGTGGAGAAAATCGATAATATATATATATTAATTACACCCGAGCAACGCCGGGCTATACTGCTAGTATACAACACCGCGGAACTAACAAGCGATTCATTGAAACTTAAATAAAAACTCTCATTTATCTCAACCACTTATCATTATTTGCTGTATTGTCAGTTTCACCTTTTCTTCTTCTTTTTTTTTTGTCTTGTTAACGGTAAGGTCACCATGACATATTTTTCGTTCCTTCAAATGATATCTTTATTTAATAAGAACGTCAAAAACGTCATATTTTGAACCGCTATAGGATGGGTGATGGGTTCGGAACGAGAAATCGAGGAGCCGAGTTCGAATTCCAGTTGAATTCCTTGCATTCACTTTAGCGCAAATACCCTTGGGAAAGGTATTATTCCGTCTCTTCCCTCCAGTTATGGGTTAAATAACAGAACAGATTGAGTTCTATAGCCTTGGCTGGCAACCAGTCTTCTTCAGTAAGTAATGGCAGCCTACTGCGGGTTAATCTTCTGCCCAGTCAGTCATGTCTCTTTGCAACAGTGTGTCACATATAGCACTTAACTGACTGAATTGGAATCATGATTAAGGCTTCTACTGGTCATAAAGTGGGGGATCGGTTTTCTATCGTTACGAAGTAATAAACTGATCCCCCACTAATTACTACGTAATAATATAATACATCTCTTCTCCCTCTAGCTATGGGTCAAATAACAGGACAGATTGAGTTCTATAGCCTTGGCTGGCAACCAGTCTACCGCAGAAAGCAATAGCAACCTACTGCGGGATAATCTTCCAGTCCAGTCAGTTTTATGTCACTTTCGAGACATGATCGCCCAAGCGTGTATCACGTATGACACTTAACTGATAGAATGGACTTCAAAATCATACTGAAAAAATTACAGTTAAACTTTTTAAAAGAAATATTAAATGTAGATTTTGTTCTTGTCAAATCAGAAAGAAAATTATGTTTTACTTGCAATCAAACAAACAAAACAGTTTTTAACAATTTTTTTGTTTTTGTTTTGAGTTTTATTGAATTATATTTGGTAAGTTTCAGGGCGAATTTTCAGTTTGTTTTCACTTGATATTGCATAGCTTATTTAAACTGAAATAACTTCTTCAAAGATTTTTTCCTTATATATAATTGGAAAAAAGACTTTGCAACCGCACCACATAAAAAGAAAATCTTTTTAAACAAAGTACGATATTAAAAAGTGGAAGATGACAAATAACCGAGTCAGTAATTCATTTATTAATTAATAAGTACTCAAAATTTCGTTACAGTTCCATGATTTCGATATTTTTCTAAAAACAGGACGAGTTCTTGTTTTTCATTTCGGAAAAAAAAACGGAAAGTATTTTATGGTGGTAGTAAAGCTTAGAGGTATAGTTAAAGTTTATTTGATTCGGTCTTGTCACTCTTGTGTCAGACTAAAAAGTGAACTCCCTAGTTTTTATCCTCTAGGCATTTTTATTTTCAGATAAAGACTAAAAGAGAATGAACAGCGGGGAACAAAAATGTGACACAGCAGGTTTTATTGTCAACAAGAGTTACTTCCCCTATAATGGATGACAGCGTTTTTTTTTTAAAATTCAATAAATTTTTAAAAAATAACAGATCTCTTAAAAAAATAAAGAGTTGTTCATTAATCACGATCCTACAGTAAGAATGTGGATGTGCGTTGTGGTACAGTGGATATCGGAGAAACCGGGGAGCCGAGTTCGAATTCCAGTCGAATCCATTGTATTCACTTACGCGCAAATACCCTTGGTATCTTCTGCCCAGTCAGTCATGTCTCTTTCGAGACATGATCGCCCAAGCGTGTATCACGTATGGCACTTTAACTGACAGTAAGAAACGACATCTGAAGTTCATGTATGAAGCTAATTTTCTCTCTCTTTAAAATAAAATTATAACGGATTTTTGTGGTAGAAAGAAATGAAAAATAAACTTCTTTAGGTGTAAATTTTAAATTTTACAGTCTTTAAGTTAATTATTAATATTCAAGACGAAACCTCTGTAAAATACAATATCTTTATTGGCAAGTTAGGTACTTCCACTAATTCACTAAAAAAAAAAAAAAAAGAAGAAAAAACAACAGCATAGTATGAAGAAAAAAGACCCCAAACTTAAGAAAACCAAAATTTTTCGATCAAAACGTTTATGTTCTTATTAAAGAGAAAAAATCAAAATAATTTTTAAATTTTTAAAAAATTTTCAATCGTTTCAAACACGTTCTGAATTTTGGTAAAAATTCTCTTTTATTTATTTCATTTTATTTTATCTTATTTTTCATCAGTGGGTAACCAAATTATTACCAGAGTTTACCATGAATGTAATATTACACAACTCATTTTTTTCGGTGAAAAAAACATTAATTTGAAAATTCTTGTGAAAATCAAATGATTGTCGGATTTTAATGAAACTTTCAGGACTTATATGGAAAATCACTAAATTATTTCTAAAATCATTATTTTTATAAAATCTTGGTAAAAATATTTTTTAAAAATCAGTTACTCCTGCCCCCGACTCCACGTAAATTCATGAAATTTCAAGAAATTAAATTTTGTATCGATAAAGCGTTTTATTAGTTAAACGCTGGACTCCTTGAGAAATATAGATCATCTTTTATTATTTTTTAAAATTTTTTAAAATTTTTTTTATCTATTTATTTATTTTTTTTTTTCAGCAGTTGGGTGTTTTTCCGAATATCTGCTCCGAATAGTAAAATAAAAAATGCAATAAAACTATGACATTATTTAAGTAGATAAGCGCTTTTAATTGCTTATATATATATATATATATATATATATATATATATATATATATATATATACATATATATATATATATATATATATATATATATAAAGGACATTATAGTCTGAAGAAAGAATATTGATGAAAATTGAATTTTTACAAGAACTGTAATCATTTTTTTGGTTTTTTAATTATAATAATTTATAAAATTTCAAATATATTTATTAAATTCTTCAAAGCCTTGTCGTAGTCATGTTATTAAGTGAAGACAATATTTACTAATCGAAAATTGAAAAATTTAATTCAAATCGTTGAGCCAAAAGATTTTTAAATAATTAAACATTTTTTTTTTGTATATAGGGAATTTTTGTAAAGTATGGTATTTTCTGTATTACATTAAAATAGGTACCTCCAAAAAACCGCTGAAAAAACAGCATAGTATGAAGGAAAATACCCCAAACTAAATAAAATTAAAGTTTTATCGGCAAAATGTTTAAGAGGATAGATCAAAGTATTTGTAAATTAATTTTTTTAAATTTTTTAATTATTTCTAACACGTTCGAAATTTTGGTAGAAAATAGTTTGTTTTTTTTCGTCAGTGCGAGACCTAAATTGACGCACAATTTACTAGCTAACAAAAAGCGTAATATTACGCAATGCACTTTTTTGACTCTGAAAGACACATTCATTTGGCAATTCTTGCAAAATTCAAATAATGGTCGGATTTTGATGAAAATTTCAGGACATATTCATAATTGACTAAAATCAATTTTGAAATAATTATTTTTATGAAATATTGGTAAAAAATATATATTTTTTTACATATGTTACCCCCCAAATCAATTTCCAGAAATGTATAAAATTCGATATTCAACTGTCTTTTTTTCTCCAATAGTCCCCGATTTTCTAAAAGTAGGTCCGAATTGCGAAAAATGCAATAACTATGCCAATGTTTATTTGGATAAACTTTTGATTGCTTTTATGAACAATATAAATTAAGCATATCATAGTCTGAAAAGAAAAAAAAATCAATGAATAATGAATTTTAACAATAATTATTTTCATTTTACAAAATATTTTTTTAAATAATATATAAAGTTTCAAAAATATTCTAAAATTTCTTCCTTTATTAGGCGGGCTAGAGTATGAAATGAATGTATGAAGACTACATTTACTAATCGAAAATTGAAAAGCTTAATACAAATGATTTACCCCGTCAATTTTTAAAATAATTAAAACATTTTAATTGTGTGCATTTTGATTGCCCATATCTTATTTATACGGGTGGCCGTACGTGGTGTTTATCATTAAAGCAACTTTTACATTTTAATTTCTAATTTTCTAATTTTGTTAAAAAACAAAATTGTGAAATTCACAATTTGTAGAGGTACCTAAAAAGAATATCAAAAATAGATATCAAAAATAAAAATTAATAAATGTCTTAACATTTCATAAATTATTGCGTTACTTCTGTCATGTTATATTCATTGTTATTACATTGTAACTTTTTTTTTAAGTTTTATATTATTTTAATTTTTTTCATAAGACATCTTCAAACGTAAGCTAAACTAACTAAAATTCCATAAAATACCGGATAATTACAGAAAACTGTGTTAATTTTTAATAAAAAAATGATTTGTATGAATAAGATTTATACCAGATTCGTCTTCCATACTTGGCATTTTTGGCCGGCTACTGTAAACCATATCAATTATCACCTCATGATAAGGCGATAACAGATGTGATAACAAGGAGACCGTAATTGAGAAGCGCTTTTTTGAAACATTTCAGGTAGTAAGCAAATAATTCTTGTTTCAAATCAACTTAAAGTAAGTTTAAATTCAGAAATTTGTAGAAAATAATGTATTCAACGAGGTGCATTTTATTTTTTTAAGAAAAAAAAAAAAATAAAAAATAAAACTGAGAATTGGCTCCTGTTTACAATCGATGAAAAATGTCGGAAAATTTGAAATTTAAAAACTTTTTTTAAACCTAAAAAAATTTTGATTACGATCAATATCATTTCGGTTTAAAATACACCAGTGTATTTTATTTACTGGAGTTACTAAATTTAATCCCTTGGCTTTCAGTTAAAGATAATTTTAAAGTTTGAAGATGACATATTTATTTTCAAAATTTCAATTTAAATTTAGGTATCGAAAAAGACTGACGGTACCGACATTAAAAGATATACGTGTTTCATGGTTTCTTCCCCTTACAGGAAAAAATTTAGACAATTATATCAATTCAGATCAAGCATACTTATATTATCACTAAATTTGGCTGTCATCAATCACTTCACACCTTCGTGATTAAAAAATAATTTTATTCTAAACTTCATGCTATAAATAAGTAATACTTGCATAAATCAGATTGATTTAACTTTAAATTTGATCATTTTCAAAAAATAACGTATCACGGATGTATATTTTATTTTTTTAAAGAATTTTAAAACCGAGAATTAACTTTTGTTTACAAACTTGTCCAGCTGTCAAAATGGACGAAAAAATTACGAATTTTTAAAACTCTAAAAAGGTTAAGATCCCATCCAATATAATTTCTATTTGAAATACACCAGAGTATTTTGTTTACTGGAAATAGCAAATTAAATGATTTAGCTTTCAGTTAAAGCTAAAATGAAAGCTTCAAGAATTTTTTTTATTTTTAATAATTCACAATAAAGCTATAAAAAATGAATGGAAGTACCTATACTAATGTAATTATATTAATAAAATTATTTATTCTACTAAATTTCATGAAATTGTATAGAATAAAATGATATTCTTCTTTAAGTGAAAAGTAAATATTGCTTTTAGAAAATCTAGTTAATTAATCCTAAAATTTACTAAATGATTCTGAAACATCTCTCTAGGATAAATATTGGATCTTTAAGAGATTTTTTGAATTTCTTGTTTACCTTTTTTGTCTATGATGGTGGTTTGATGAGTGATGAAAAAATGTACCTATGTACATTTGGAGTAGATAGACTAAACTATCGCCCGGTTCACACTCCACTCATGTCTATTGAACAGGTGAAGAGGCTTATCCCTTGTTTAGGATGTGGTTTCCGGCTTTCTCTTTTCCAATCTTTTCACTCTTTTCTTTTTTTTTTTCTCATATGGAGTAGATAGACTAAACTATCGCCCAGTTCACACTCCACCCACGTCCATTGAACAGGTGAAGAGGCTCATCCCTTGTTCCTTGTTTAGGATGTGGTTTCCGGCTTTCTCTTTTCCAATATTTTCATTCCTACATAGGCCCCTGCGCTTCAGTGGTGTTACCACCTTACTCGGGGTGATATGATGAAAAAAAAAAAAGAAAAAAAATGTTTTTTACAAATGCTTAAAATCTTTACTTACAAGAATTAATTTTTCATTTTAATTTGGTTTAACTTCACTACTCTTATCTTTCAATTAAAACTGAAATTTAAGTTTAATAAGGCATTTGAAATGTGTGTTTTTTTCTTACAGTATTTACATTATTTGGACTATTGTCCTCATCTTTGTTGCCATTTGCACGATGTTTTGGCCATTGTTTACAAACTTGTCAAAATGGATCAAAAAATGATAACTTTTGAAAACTCTAAAAAAAGTTGACATTCTAGTCAATGTAATTTCAATTTGAACTAAATCAGAGTATTCTGCATACTGGAAATAGTAAATTTAATCATTTAGCTTTCAATTAAAGCTAAAATAAAAGCTACAAGAAAATTTTTTATTTTTAAAAATACAATTTAAAACTTATGTACTGAAAATGAGTAGAGATACATAAACAAGATAGAGGGGTTATTTATTCATGCAATATCATGTGACAAAAAATCACAGTTTAATGTGGAATTTCAGAAAGCTGTGTAATAAATGCACAAACCACCTTGTCACTTTCCCTTTTGGGGACACTAGGAAATGACTCCAGTTCACTATCAAAGGAGAGGTACAGTTTGAAGGGATGCCATACCCCCCACCCTGGTTTGAGCACAAATTTTGCCTGTGTGGATATATAGGCAAGGGGCAACAACTCTATCTTGAATTCTTCTGCTATGTATCATGTCCCTTCAGGACGTGGGTGATCGTAGTCCTTCACAACTTCTTTCTTTTTTAGGTCTTAGCAATGTTTTTGTCTTTTTGCTATCTCTCTTAATTTCTGTTCTGTCAACCATTTACACAAGCGAGAGAAGTCATTGATTTGCTGCATTACTGTCCTTCCTGCTGGCAATATGTTCTATGGGTGTCAAATTTTCCAAACCGTCTTTCCTCATATGTGCTCTAGAAATTTAACATGTCTTTCTAAGTATAAATGTCCTTTTTGTTTCAATTTTCTCAAAAACTTTGTCATTGCTCATATATTCAGGTTACGCCATTCTCATCATCTTTCTGTAGGACCAGATTTCTGTTGCTTCAGTAGTGATAAAATAGTGAGAGTCAATTTTTATTTTTTTAACCTAATCTGTCCTATTATTTAACTCATAACTGGAGGGAAGAGATGGGGTGATACCTTTACCAAGGGTATTTGTGCGTAAGTGAATGCAAGGAATTCAACTGGAATTTGAAATTGGCACTCTGATTTGTCATTCTGAGTTGATATCCACTGCACCACAATGCACATCCTCCATAAAAATAGCATACCTGAAAACTGCATTTTTATCATATGTGAAATTTTACGAAATCTTTTACAAAATGGACGAACTCCAACATATTATTATTAATTCCTTTGATTAATTATTATTTTTAATGGATACTCATATTTGAGTAGATACTCAGTGCTCCTTGGGAGAAACCATCAATTTTCCTAACAAGATTTCTCGATTATTCAGGCCAGTGCATATAAATAAATATATTGTATTTATTATAAAAAAACAGAACATCTAATCAAATATGAGTTGTCTTTGCACACAACACATCCAGATAAATCATTCTTATTTATAATAATGATTACAATCGCTAATGATACAGGGTTAGTTTCATCTGTTAAAATGATTTTATGATCTTAGGAATTTTAAATTTTTTTATATGTAAAATGTATATACTGGCTCAGTAAATAAATAATTTTAATTACATTGAACCCTCTGACTGGATCAGTTTGAATATTTCATTTTTAATAATTAATATTAATAGGATCTCCTTTGGAATTTTACTATCAAGCCACTTCTTTTTGAATTTAAATATATATATATATATATATATATAGAAAGAGAGAGAGAGAAAGTACATATAAAGAAAATTCATTCATAATATATATGATATATATATATATATAAAGAGAGAGAGAGAGAGAGTATATAGAGTTAGAATTAATTCATAATTTTATATAAATATATATATATAAATATATATATATATATATATATATATATATATATATATATATATATATATATATATATATATATATATATATATATATATATATATATATATATATATATATATATATATATATATATATATATATATATATATATATATATATATATATATATATATATATATATATATATATATATATATATATATATATATATATATATATATATATATATATATATATATATATATATATATATATATATATATATATATATATATATATATATATATATATATATATATATATATATATATATATATATATATATATATATATATATATATATATATATATATATATATATATATATATATATATATATATATATATATATATATATATATATATATATATATATATATATATATATATATTATATATATATATATATATATATATATATATATATATATATATATATATATATATATATATATATATATATATATATATATATATATATATATATATATATATATATATATATATATTAAAAAAGGATTAATTCAAAGATGTTGAATAGCCATTTCGATATGAAGATCCCCACGGGGGACGACACATCACCTCAGCAACAGAAAAAACCTTTCAGAAACTGGAGAAAAATTAGTCTACTTTTCCTTTTTAAATAGATTGCAAAGAAATTAAAAAATAAATAATAAAATAAAATAAAATAAAATAAAAAAATAAAATAAAAAAATAAAAATATAAAAATAAAAAGAAAGGGAAAGAAAAAGAAAAAGAAAACGAAAAAGAAAAAGAAAAAGATAGAATAAAATCAAATAAAAAAAAAAAAAATAAAAAAAATTGACATCGTCTGGGTTCGCAAAAAAAAGGGAAGAATGTAACTAAAAATTAACAGACAGACGCGTTAAATCGACGTAGTTTAGGCAATACGGAAAAAAGGTGGTAAGAGAGATAAAAGAAGGAAGGGAGGGTAAAAGAAAGAAACTAAAGAAAAAAATTTTTTTAAATATTACAGACGCTGGACAAATTCAAAAACCTAATTTCCCCAAAACGTTGAAGTATTAGAAAAAGGCCTTTACTTAAAAAGGCATAATTATTAATAAAAGGGAATAAAAAGATATAGGATTTAAAATAAAATTATTTTTAAAAAAATTAGGTCATTTGAAAATTAGACTAAATAAAGACAACACTAGGTAAAAAAAAAAAAAAAAAAAAATTACAATTATTATATACATACCTATAGAAGTACACACATACATACATATATATACACACACACAATTCTACGAATAAGAATACATATATACACATACACACACATACATTCAATTTATTACACACTATTATACATATATATATATATAAATATATACACACATATATATTATTACACACTTATATACATATACATGCGCATACACACATATATATGTGTGTACACACCTATATACAAAAAATTCATATACACACAATATACATGTGTACACACACATGCACACACACACACACACACACACACATATATACATATATACCTATATACACATACATACACATATTCCATATGCACTCACACACATACATATTAATGAATATTATGAAAAGGAGCAATTAAATAGCTAAAAAAATTTTTTTTTTTTTTTTTTTTTCCAAAATTACATATAGCCCACATACATAAATACATATACATACATATATATAAAAAAGTACATCCACACACAAACATACACATAAAAAAAAAAAAAAAAAAATTAAATTTAAAATTAAAATTAAAAATTTTTTTAAATATTAAAAAAATTATAGAAAAAATTTAGAATTTAAAAATAAAAATTTGAAATTAGAAGTTAAAATCCGCCCTATGGCGGCACTTGTTTATAAATTCCCTCCTAAAGTTCAAAAGTAAGTCCTGATGAGGATACTTCAAAATCAGAATCTTCTCCAATAAACACAGACGACACCTATCACGAAAACCCTTAGGGGTACAAGCTGAGCCTATTAATTTCCAGCTGATTATAGGGTCCTGCCCTTCCTCCTTCATTTCCCAGAACCTATGTGATAGTGCCGTCTGGAATCTCTGTTTAGGGTTCGAAAACGAGTACCTGTGATTATAAAGCCTCTGTTTGAAAGAGCTCGCGGACATGCCAATATAGGTCCGGTAATTGTCCTTGTTATTAGATGGAGAAATGCGGGCTTCATAAATTACATGGGTGGATTTACATTTGCCTTGCACCGGGCAGGCATCCACCGAATAACAATTGCATTTGTCGACAATTCCGGATTTAGCTTCCGTATTATTTAGTTTCATTAAAATTTGTTTATTGTGGGAATTAATTATATTATCTATATTTGAGGTGCAAGAATAACTAATTTTTAGGGTGAATCTATTAAAAATTTTATTTAAGGGATTGTTATTATTATTAAAATGTTTATCGATTAATTTGAGAAAATACCTACCAATATTTATATTAGTTAGCTTACAATAAGGAGGGTTAAACCAAATTATCTTCCTTTTTCTACATTTTCGGGTGTTTTTAGTTTTTGATGATTCTGGGTTTATATATATATATATATATATATATATATATATATATATATATATATATATACTATATTGCGCATGGGGCTACAGAGGGGAAGGTAAAGAGAAGGAGTGGTTAGACATAGGGAATGTCAGGAGGAAGGTGATAGATGGGTAATGATATCGAGGATGAGGGTTGGGCTGATGGAAAGAGTGTTTGATAGAATGGGAGCAAGTTAGTGTGTTAGGAGGTGTCTATTGACCTTACATTTAAACTCCTGGAGATTGTAGCCGTTGGGGAAGCAATCGTGTGGAAGGGAATTCCACAGTCAGGAAGTGTGAGGAAAGAAACTGTTAGAGTAGAAGTTGCGGTTGCATTTTATCGGTTTCACTGTAGAAGGGTGGGATCTAGTTGCTAATCTAGTATCTCATGCAAATTCATATCTAGGGGGCACCAGTGATCTAAGTTCATCGGAGCAGAAGCCATGAAAGTATTTATAGAAGAGACACAGGGAAGCCACGTCGCGCCTGTGGGAGAGAGACTGCAGGCCGTCTGCCAAGTCGGTATCTATCACATTACAGACCCTCCTCTGTACCTTATCGAGAAGCCCAAGGAGAATAGCAGGGGCACCTGACCAGATATGGCAGCAGTACTCAATGCACGGGTGGATGGTAGATTTATATATGTGCAGGATAGATTTAGACGGAAAAAACTTCTGGGCCCTACACAGAGAACCGACTTTCATAGCAGCGGATTTAGCAATGGATTCAATATAGTCATTCCATTTGAGGTCAGCTGAAAGTGTGAGACCAAGGAGGCGTAGTGTTTTACTCTCTGGGAGGCAAGCCTGGTCCATGCTAATGGAAGGTAGGTGTGATTGTCGATGATTGTTAATTGAGAGTAGCTTCGTTTTAGAAGCATTAAAATTTAATAGCCATTTCTTACCCCACTCCACTATGGATTGGAGGTCTTTTTCAATCTCAGCTGCAAGGTTAGCTTTGACGCCTACAGAAGATTTTTGGTCGAGGCGAGAGTAAACTGTAGTGTCATCGGCGTACAAACCTACTTGGGATCTTATGGAATCAGGGAGATCATTAATGTATATCAGGAAGAGTGTAGGACCTAAGATGGAGCTTTGGGGGATACCTACGCTTGTATGGTAGTTCTGGGAGGCATGTCCGTTTAATACCACCTTCATTTTGTGGTTAGAGAGGAATGACTGGATTAGTTCAAACAAATGTCCAGTTATACCATAGCTCTGCAGTTTGCATAGAAGACCAGCATGCCAAACTCTGTTGAACGTCTTACATATATCCAATGCAACGGTTCGGGCTTCGCCATTCCTGTCGAGTGCCTGGTATATGTGCTCGGTGATGGTCGT
>JBBBDQ010001759.1:0-110000 GCA_037127315.1 Ascarosepion bandense | reverse complement strand
ATTAATTCATAATTTATATATATATAGAAAGAAAATTAATTCATAATGTATACATAGAAAGAGTATAGAGAGAGAAAATACATTCATGATAGAGAGAGAGGGAGAGAGAGAGAGAAAGTATGAACGTAGGAATCAACCTTGCATTTTCAAAGTGATCATCAGACCAATTTTTGCTCACAATCACTATTGATTCTTTTGTCCATACTATACATTTAAATGTTCTATCTCTGACACGAAGTACTTTTTTCTTATAAATATAGCAAATTAAATAATATATATATATATATATATATGCAATTTGTTATATATATTATATTATTTATATATTATATATGCATGGTACTTATTTAAAAGCGCTCAATATCAGTGATAGAGCTGACATATTCATATAGATAGGTGGAATTTTGTAACCTTGGGTTTCACGCTCTTGTGATCGTCAGAGTTTGTCACACCTATCTATCTATCTATCTATCTATCTATCTATATATATATATATATATATATATATACATGTGTGTGTCTGCTGGGGTAGCTTTTTCTTTATTAAAATTTTTGAATGCACAGGCTAGTAAATGTAATTCACCCTGTTTCAAAGGACGGGACGTTTATTGAAACATGTGTAAAATATAATGTTTAATCAATAAGAAATAAATACATATACGCATACACACATGCATGCATCCCAGACATGCACAATTAGAGAAAAAAAAATCAACCTAACACCAATAATAAGCCCCTCCCAACTAGTGCATAAATAAATTACCTCAAACTTGATATAAAGATAATGAAAAAATGTCAAAAATGGCACTCAACTGCTGAAGCCTCCTGATGAGCGGACCAAACAATAACAAAAAGGTTTATATCTGAAACTCTGGTGTCAAGTTGATGAATGTAACATCAATCAGCTAATTGAATAACTGATTCATTTTCTATGGCTTATCAACCTATCGCAGGTTATTTAAAGCCATAAAATAATTCTACGCTCGGGAAGAAGGCCGGAGTGTATAACGGCTGAAACATCATAAAAATGGCAACGAAGATGAAGACAATAGTCCAAATAATGTAAATAGTGTAAATTCATACAATCTTATTTATTTAGAGTACTGGTGTGCATGTGTGTGTGTGTATGAGCATGTGTGTGTATTTTAGTTACGTGTATTTCATGGTTGCATGTGATAAAAACAAGAAAGTCACTTTGTCTAATAACAAGCAATGTCCTGAGGAGAGAAAATTGACATTTTCATTATCCTCCAGACAGTAGGTATCAAAGAGAATGAGTTCAGCAGTTTTGGTGAAAAAGTTCATTTTTGTAAAGGAAACATTTCTGCTGCATTCTGGGAAAAAAATCTTTATTATGTTAGTTATATTTAATTAATTTTAAACAAAATTTTAATGTTATTTGTTTTATTTTATTTATGATATTCATCATTATTATTATTATTTTATATTTTTAATAATAATAATAATAATAATAATAATAATGTTGTTCCAACATGAAATCCCCACCAAATAAACGAAGTTAATCCTTAGTGATGAATGCATATTTAAAGTAGAAATAGTAATTGCTTTTGGGGAAATAAACTCTTGAAATGGTTAATTCTGTCTATGATATCATGAAGCCATACTCCAAAATGTGCTATCCAAGTGTTAAGGAAAGCTATAGCTACTGTACTTTCTGAGGTGTCTTGAACAGGAGTAGCTTCTGTTCATCTTGTTGTACTGTCAATGCAGGTAAGAATATATTTAGCTGGTGATGAGTATATGCTATCATGTGCAGTTGCTGGAGGTAACAATTCAATGATGTCGATATGAACGGCTTCAAATCGTTCAGACGGTAGTGAAAAGAGTGTAGTTTGATTCTTAGTATGTCTAGAAATTTTGTTTTGTTGACAGTCTTGACAGCTTCTAACCATTTGATGTATATTTCTGTTCATGTTTGGCCAGTAGTATCTTGACTTCATCAAATTTGCTGCTGAATTTGGACCAAGGTGTGAATTGTGAAATATATCAAAGAAGTGTTTGCAAAGAGATTCTGGAATGAACGGTCTTGGTGTGGATGTTGTTGTGTCATAGAAGAGGGTTGAATCTTGATAGTTATGACTTGAAGTTGTCCTTGTATTTAGAAATCTCTTCATCTTTCTCTTGTTGTGATATTATAGAAGGTAGGTCTTATGAGTCAACTGTGACTGAAAAAAGCTGGTCGTGAAAGACAGATAGCAACTATGTTATCTTCTTTAGTGCATATCACATCTAATATATATTTAGCTGTTACATCGGAATTATGTGAAACTAGCAGTATAGCCCGGCGTTGCTCGGGTGTAATGAAAGCTTTAAAACTAATCCATGGTCCTGAAGCTCAGACTCAGCCTAAAGTATATTTGTGTGAAGTTTGGTGAGAATCGGATAAAAATTGTGGATTTGTATAAAGGACATACAGACAGATAAACAGACACACACACAAACATCTTGCCTTTTATATATTATCGATTTTCTGCACTATTGTAAGAACTGCAACCTTGAAACTTCTGAATTTCGTTTCTTATGTCTTTGTCTATGAGTGTATCAAATTTGATTAAAATTGGACCACTCCTTCTATAACCCGATTTTTTCGATTATTGATTTTCGATATTTATTGGGGGTACCTTGACACAAAACCTAGCTAAGAACACTTACAAACACTTATAGTACAACTGTGTAAATTTTCAAGAAAATCGATTCAGCCATTTCAGAGTCTATAAGTAATGGACACACACACACACAGACAAAGTTCCATTTATAAATAAGTTTAGATTATTATTTTATATTTTTATTTATCAATAATAATAATAATAATAATTCAATATATATAACAGTGGACACTGAGGTCAACACCAAGTAACAACAGTATGGCTTTAAGTTTGCCTTAAAACATAAAACAAACTGTCACCGCTCAGCATTGATCTCACCTGAATGTAGGTAGAAAAAAGCAAATGTTGATAAGACGGTGAGGGTCACAAAGCACTGCACAGGGGATCCAAATCAGTCTTTCCCACCTCCTCCATTGGAGGGTTCAGGAGTTGTAAGCACTGGACCTGGTTACAACTTAATTTAGCATAATTTCTCAAATGATAATTCTTTGAAATCATGGACTTGAAGAACATGACTGGATCTTGTCTTTTATCAAAAATGGAGGCTAAAAATTTTCTTCAGCTGAAAGAAACCATTTTAGTAACAAAAGAGTTCAGTTATCAATTATGGGATTTTAGTTGATTAGCTACAAACATTGGGTGCCTGCTATCTTTTTTCTATATGCCATGTCCCTTTAGGTCATTGACGATTATGGCTCTCCATAACTTCCTGTCATTTGTAGCTCTTAATAAATTTTGTCTTTTTGTTATCTCTCCTAAACCATGTTCCACCACTCATTTATTCAAGCTAGGTAGGTTATATATTGTTTTCCTTTGTCCCTTTTACCTTCACTAAGTCCTGTGAGTGTTAAATTTTCCAAGCCCTCTTTCCTAATGATTTTTCCCTAGAAATTTCAATCATAACTTTTTGTTTCCATTAAATTTTATCATTGCTCCCGTGTTAAGTCCATGGTATTCTCAGCATCCTTTCTGTCACATTGTAGTGATACCGAGCAAGCGAGGGACCAGATGTTTGCCCTCAGAGGTCCAGAGAGCAAATGAGCAAACTGGTCTTTGTGCATCTGGGCTCCACACAGATGTTCCGGTGGAAAACCAAAAATAAATAAATAACAAATTACCTTTACGGACCCTTTTTGCGAGCCAACGCAAATTTTGTTTATCGTCCAATGGGAAGCCCAGGATTAAATCCGGATGTGAATTCCCAAATGACTTGTTTGGAGCCCAGAAGACGAAATAAAAGGACGACACAAGAAAACAATCGCCAGTAGAGAAAATACAAGCATAATTAACACGTCCCTTGACAAACGTCAAGCGATCGTATTATGGATGTCTCTTCTTTCTCTCTCATCTTCATTGTTCACTGAGCCACTTAACAACTGACCGGTACCCGAAGGACTGAGCAGAGACTTCAAAGACACTCCTAACAAACAAACACACACATACATATGCACAAACTCTTTTTGGCTATTGCTGCTATGAACATTTTTAACGACCTTTGTACCAACCAAAAGACACTACTTTTATTTGTAAAAAACCTTAATTGATATATATATATATATATATATATATATATATATATATATATATAAATCTTGTTTCTGTACACAATTTGATTTTCTTGTTTCTCTTATAGTGGGCTATCTACTAACAAGGTCAAATTCAGTTAATCTGTTTCAACACACAAATACACTTCACTATAACGAATAACCCACTATAGCATCATGTCTCTTCTTCATCTGATAATCCAGCAATCACTAGAGGACTGATATTTATAACAGTTCAATGCTCTTTTCTTTGCTTCTTACCTAAATAGAATATATGAATTGTAATTTACACTTCATCCTTGGACATGATGGTAGTGCAGCTGGGAGGCTTTTGCCTCCTGCATATTTTGCTGGAGCTGAGAACTAAACAGATGACTAAATTTGTCTGCAGCTGATGACAATGCTATTGAGCTCAGGAATTTCATTTATATCATTACTATCATCAGAATAAATAAGAAAAATTGTAATTAAAATAAAAAGAGAGGAACAGAGATAAAAACCAAAGAATCCAGAATATTTAAAACTTAATATTTTGTTTAACTTCCTTTCACTTTTTATTTTGTGTTGGTCTGCTTGAAAACTCATAAGGAGTTTGAGTGGAAGAATATTTGTATACGCGTCATAAAAAGAAGAAAGTTGTTAAAAAATGTATATACATTTTTTTTATTAATATTAATTAATAGCACAAGGAACAATGGTTTATATCGAAAGTGAAGATAACAAAATTTCAAGTGTATTTCGGAAAAAAATATTATTTTTAATGTCGTTGTTTGTCAGGTATCGCAAGTAAGTTTTCAATTCAAACAAACCATAGTTTGTTCAAATATCGAGTCTTTTTTTTTTAACAGCTGGGTGATTTTTATATGGATAACTCAATTGTTACTCAAGTCAATGTCTAAGCTCATACATTCTTTGCTCCATTGAACTAAAACATGAATATTTGCTATCGTGAACATAAAAAATAAAGTTACCGGTACAATAAAAAACACTTTTTTTTTTTTTTTAGCAGGGAGTGAATCACTAGGCCAGGGAATAAAATGACAACCCCTCCATCCATTGATAATGTCGCTTATGTTATCAACCATTACTACGACTTCCAAGTGCATACTATCACGATCTGTTTATATTAGAAAGTACATACAATGATAAATATTACTTTTGGTGTGGGAATCAACAATCCGAGATATATTTGAAGAGAAAAACATTGAAATATTGGGAAAATGTATTTTGATAGGTGGACAAAGAGAAAATCGTAAGCGACCAAAAGTTTTTTTTTTCCAATATGGCAGCTTCCACAGTTGCCACGTCGAACACAAAATAATGGATAGCTTACGTCAACTTTGTACTCACATCTCTGCACTCTGTCCACACTAGGTATTTATTCACCAGTTTTCTATGTCTATCTTATCTTGCATATATCACGAGAATTGTGTTTGGTTCATGTTTTATAAGATTCGCTTTTGATCTGAAAATTTGGTTCCATCTCTGAAAGTGATATTTATTTTTTAACGAAAATAAAAATAATGGACTCTCCTCTTCCTCTCATATAAATTAAAAAGATAATATTGTTAAATTATAAATGGTTTTAGTAAAATAAAAAAAAAGTCTTTCGCTTCCTTCCTTTTTTATTAATTTCTTTAAAATTCAGCACCCGATTGCTATTTTGACTTTTTTTCATGTTCTCTCCGGTTTTGATTAAAAGTTGAAAACGACACTAAAATGTGTTATATTTTTTTAATTATAAAATAATGTATTATCAGTCTCTAAAACTGTTAGATTTGACTTACTAAAAAAAACGAAAGAAACTAAAAAGTTTATCTTAGGCTTGGTTGTTCTTGGTTTGTGGGCAGGCTTTTAGTTTTTTTAGTTTATTGAAGAATGTAAAAAAAACAACAAAAACAAACCCTTTTAAATCGACGTAAATGTTTAAAAATGTATTTATTCACATTAATTATCGAATAATTTACAATACTGAAGAGTGAAGATTGATTATATAAACTGAAAAAAATGTATTTACTTATGTTCATGAATTAATGAACGGATTTTATTACCAAAGGAATTTTCATAAAAATCAGGGAGTTTCTCTCTAAGACACTATCTCCTTTCTTACGTGTAGAGATTTCGATCTGTAGTTTTCTGATAATCTTCAGAAAACCCCAAAATACCGATTTAAAAAAAAAAGCCTGTTGTAATTATTTTAAATGTTAGCTTAAACAAACTATTAAAAGTAATCTAAAAAAATTTAATAAAATCAGTTTTTGCTTGCTTTTTTTTTTTTAATAATAAAAATTAATAGTCCAGCAAAATAACTTGTTTATTTGAAAATATATGAAATTGAAATGTATTTTGTAATTTATTTTCTCTCTTAAATCAATGTATTTGAAAATTATTTTAACTTTTGTCGGTCAAACATCGTATCTAACTTTTTTTCGGTAGTAAAATTTTAAAATTGAAAGCCCCGCTCGGAGCAGATCCACGTCTTTAATGTTTTTCATTCATTACGTTATGGATTTATGGTGGTTACCATAAGTAGATCTGTTTATAAACGAACAATCTTCTTGTGAAAAGTTAATTTTGATTTTGTTAATTGTCGAACCTGCGGTCTAAAGTTTTACTTTTTTATTTTGTTTCCTCTTGTCTTAAGACTTTGAAAAAAATAAGAAACAAAAATATGATGCTAAGATACTTCTTAGTTTTTTTTCTTAATTTTTAACTAAATATTTTGATTTATAAAAATATTAGCCAAAAAAAACCCTTTTCTTATAAAAACTAAAAATGTTTTTTAGTGGTATTAATATTTTTTTACCTGGCTTCATATTTAAGGACATTTTTTCAGATTTTAATTAATTGTTATGAAACTATCTTGAGGTCAAGTAAAAAAAAAAGAAAAAATATTATTGTTAGCCGGAATAACTGATTTATTTCTCTGACAATCGATTCTTGCATTTTTTTTTCTACCGATCGATGACATGGTCATTTCAATTCACCATGTATTTAAAAACAAAAAAAAAAAAAACGATGAACATAATTCGTATTTTGGGATAATTTTTTCGGTTACGATTGACGTTTCTAATTCACATTTTTTGTAGTTCTTCTAATAAGGATTCCTATTTTTATGAAAAAATGGCACGAAGTGATTTTATTTTTCACTCAGTTTTATCTTTTTTGGTCATTCGACATATTTGGAAATGAAAATCCTTAAAAAAAATTAATAGTACTTCAATTTTTAATTTGTATTTTCCATTGCAATTTTTTATTTTAGATTTTTAAAAAATCATCCTTTTTTTTAATATTTAGTTAACTGTAAATCACATTTTATTTTCAAATATCGATTAAAAAAAGAAAGATTGGCCAAGAAGATAAATGTTATTGTAAATTGAAAAAATAAAAAAGTAAAAAAAACTGTTGTTTCTGCTCACAAAAACTTTTATAACAAAAAAGGAAATAAATCGTTGAAACCAATTTGTTTATTTTCACGATGTTTTTTTGTTATAAAAAAAAAAAAATTAAAAAAAAGTGTTTTCTTTTCTTATTCATTTTTATTTTGATTTGTGTTCTTTTGCCGTACGTTTACCCCTGAACGAGTTTTTGTTTTGGGATCACATTCTTCAATGTAAAATTAACTTTTTTTTACCCGTTTTTTTCTCCAAGTCGCAGAAGAAAAAATAGTCCAAATGTTAAAAAAGGAGAAGATAAAAAGTTAAAATATAACTAAACCTGTTTTTTTTTTTAAACTGATGCAACACTTCTTTTGTTTGAGGTGTTGATTCCTACCCCACTTAGGTTTGATTTTGTTTGTTTGTTGATTTGCCCGCTAGTCTATTTTTATTGAGTGCGACACAAGTTTTGATAATGAATGAAGTGATGCACAGAAATCGAAATATAAAGCCAGGCAAAAAAAAAAAAAAAGTCTGGATTTTTTTTTCTTTTTTATGCAAACAAGTAAAAAATCATTTTGGCTCTTCACCCAACAAAGAAGAAAAGTAAACAGAAATATAATTTGCTGAAGAAAATTTAGGGGAGGTGAATCGGATAATTTTTTTCGATGGTAGGAAAATATTTTCCATCTTTAATTATTTCTTTTTCCTCTCACGGAATATTTAAAACATGTGATAGTATTTCCGAACAAACAGACACGCACTCAAATTCACACAAACTGTAAACCAAAAAAAAAATTATTACAAAAACTGCAAAACTGGTTCATGGTTACAATATTTATTTTTAACACTTAGGTTTCGGCCGTTTTAATAAAGAACAATAATGAATGATTCAGAAATCACTTGTTAATAATATTCTTTAGCTTTGAAACTATTGAACAATAGGACAGGACAGTTTTTATTTGAATATTTGTAAGAAGGAGTGATGGTAAACCAAACTTACTTTTGTAGCACAAGGTCACAAGTATTGTGCTCCTAGTGACTAACATGTGATTACGACGAGGTGCTCGGAACAAAAAGATGAAGTTTCAGTGCTTGTAATTTGGAAGGGGTGGGGTAAGTACTTTCTCTGTTTTTTGTTTTTCTCTCTCTTTCATCATCTGTCTGTTTCTCTCTCCTATATTTATCAAAACTTGTTTGGGGGGGGGGGGGGGAAAAAAAAAATTAAAAATTAATTTTAGGGATAGGGATGACCACAGACGACTTAGAATTGTAATAACCAGTGTTGAATGACATGAGAGGGTTTAAAAAAAATTAAAAAAAAAAAACACTGGGTAAAAATTTACATTATTTTGTTCCATATTTAAAGAAATGGAAATTTATTTTTATTTTTTTATCAATTATTGTCACATATTGAATTGCAATAAATATACTCAAAATAACTTGGAAACAATCAAAAATAGAATTTATTCATAAATTCCAATGAAATTTTCAGTATTTATTGACTTAAGTGCCAAATGATACATGCTTGGGCAATCACGTCTCTTTTGATCCATAGCTGACTAGGCTGAAGATTTTCCCGCGGTAGGTTGCCATTTCTTTCTGCAGTAGACTGGTTGCCAACCAAGGCTATAGAACCAAATCTGTTCTGCTATTCAACTCATAGCTGGAAGAGGAAGAGATGGATTCATAACTTTCCCTAATTGTGTTTACACGTAAATAAATGCAACGAATTCAAATGAAATTTGAACTCGGCTCTCCAATTTCTCATTCTTAGCTGATATCCATTGCACCACAATGCACATTGACTGCTGGAGTTAATTATGAAAATGTAACTTTGTAAATGGAAAATTTTATATATATATAAATTTGTAATATATATATATATATATAAAATTTTCCTTTTACAAAGTGACATTTCTGTAATTAATAATATATATATATATATATATATATATATATATAATGAAATTTATAAAAGAAAACTCAACACGTCATTTCAATTGAAATGACATGTTGAGTTTTCCTTTATAAATTTCATATTGCTCTGATTAACACTCATCGAGCTCTCTATATGGATTTACCTATTAATATTTTATATTAAGGTAATCTTGTTGGATTATCCTCACCTCTTACAGACTGGACACCTATACCTATATATATATATATATATATATATATATATATAATTTTTATTTTGCTCTTGTAAAATAAAAACTACTTTCAAACAAAGTCTGGTAATCAGTCTGTCATTTCTAACATTCTACATAAACACAAGAGAAAAATAAACTCAAACCTGTTTTCTAAAATTTGTCTTCTGAAAAATTTAGTTTCTTTTGTATAGAATAATTGTAATTTACTAAGTTTAGCATAAGGCCAATTGTATGAGGCACCTAATAAAGATAGATTTCACAATTCAGTAGTAATGGTTAACCAAACTTGTTCACTGTTACCTGCTGTCTGGCTTAGTTCTGACACAATGCTACAATAAGGTGGTATGCAGTGTGGATCAAACTCAGTGTTACTCAATCATAATGATCTGCAAGTTATTGCATCATGACAAGGCACTTTTTTAAACTTTATTGATCTGTATTTTGGGTATTGGAAAGTTTCTAGTTTTAATTTACCCAAGTGGATTAAAAAAAAATTTGATTTTTGATTTTAGAAATTTACTTATTTATTAATATAAATGTCTTTAGGGAAGATATTTATTGAGTTAGCATAACATTAAGAAAAAAATTGAAATTTGATTACATGAAAATAAAAATACACACAGAAAGAGGAAAAAAAAGATCAACCAATGAGAAGACCCTCCCAACTAGTGCATAAATTAATTACGTCAAACTTAACATTAAAGATAACAAAAAAAAAAAATGGAAAAAGGGTCAGTCAATTGCTGAAACTTCCAGATGAAAAAAAAGGTTTGTCATTGAAATTCTGGAGTCAAGATGCTGAATCAGCTAATTGACACATTTTATTTGTATGAATCCTAGACCTCTTAACGAGTAGATGGAGTGATTACTGGAGGTCCTATCCACCAAATTCTGGAGTCAGGGTTGCTGAAGGTAACATCAATCAGCAAAGTGACAAACTTCTTTTTTGTGTTAATTATATATGTATGTATGTGTATGTATATGAGAGACAGGCAGACCTGTCAAAATGCCAATTACAGGTTGGGGATACTAAAATCAAGCAGGTACAAAAATTTAGGTACTTGGGAAGTATTTTAACAGAAGACAGAAAGTGAAACACTGAGATTCGAAGGTGAACTGGCATCGTGAAGGACGCATTCCAGTAGCTGAGCAGTGTATTAAAAGACAGGAAAATTTTGCTAGAAACGAAAAGAGTACTGGATTGTTATGTGATGTCTATTCTACAATATGACAGTGAATGTTGGACATTATCATCAAAGATGAA
Organism: Ascarosepion bandense; assembly: GCA_037127315.1. Lineage (NCBI taxonomy): Eukaryota > Metazoa > Mollusca > Cephalopoda > Sepiida > Sepiidae > Ascarosepion > Ascarosepion bandense. Next base: position 99,035 of record JBBBDQ010001759.1, on the reverse strand, counting down.
AGAAAAAAATTGAAGCAACTGAAATGTGGTTCTACAGAAGGATGCAGCGAATATCATGGATCAAGCATGTAAGTATTGATGGAGTCTTGGAAAGGATGGAAACGAAAAGGAAATTAATACTGAGCATCAGGAAAAGACAGCTAAAGTTCCTGGGGCATGTGATGAGAAAAGAAGACTTGGAGAATGTGATACTCACAAGTCAGAGCGAAAGAGATATAGAGGAAAGCAGTGGATAACATATTTGACAGGCTTGAGCAGGTGGATGACAGAGTGGGGTTATAGGAGAAAACATGCTGAGATCTACTCGGGATAGGGAGATGTGGAAGGCTATGATCACCTACGTTCTGAAGAGGCATGGCAGATAGAAGAAGAATATAAATTATTAATTATGTAAAAATAGATTGCTTGATGGATATTATCCAGAGTATTATAAAATATTGAGAGGAAAACTCAACACATAATTAGACGGTTATAAATCCAGGTTTACTTCAACAATGTAAATTTACTTAATTATTTTTCAACAGTCTCATAGAAACAATCTAAGTAAATTTACATTGTCAAAATAAATCCTGATTTATAACCGTCTATGTGTTGATTCTTTTTTCTCTAACTCTCTCTTTCATATATATATATATATATATATATATATATATACACACACACACACACATGACCCAGATGGCCAAACAAAATATATTTGGGCTCAACCAAAGACACCTTTAAGACCAGGTGGTTTAATCACAGGTCTACATTTAAAATAAAAAAATTAAAAAACAATACGAAATTGGCTAGCCATGTGTGGAAATTGAAATCAAAATATGGAAAAGACCCAGGCATAACGTGGAGCATTGTAAAAACAGTTAAGCATTACAACAGTGGAAAAATATGTAAATTATGCCAAGAAGAAAAATTAGAAATTATGATATTTCCAAATAAAGATGAACTGTTAAACGAAAGAATGGAAATTATGATGAAATGCATCCACACTAAGAAATACCTCTTAGGTTCATACAACCATGGATGAAAACATCATAATCCATTTTAATTTAAAAATTGCGCGTTCATAAATTCTCTGCCATGTGAATGTTCAAATAAAACAGTGTTTCAAGAGCATTCTTAAAAAGAAAATGGTAAACGGTAAAATCAGTTATTGAAAATAGCCTGAAGACACCACTCATGGTAGAAACCTGGGTAGTGAAATAACTCGTTTAAAAATGAAATATATATATATATATATATATATATATAGGAGCAGAGACGAAGAAAAATTTTTTTCTTTATCAATGCATTCTGTTCGTTGATAAAGTTTTTTCTTTTTGTCTTTTCTATTAGAGAATATGGATTGGGAAAAAAGAAAAATAGTTTTAATATTTAGTACAAAGTTGGCACTGATCACAGATTTAATACATCAAGAAATTGTCTTGTACATGTTCTGGTTGTTGTAATTTCAGAAACATAATTTTATTCTTGAAAAATTAACTGTTGAAATAGTGAAAATATGAGCTTTGAGCATCAATGCACCTTTGCCATCGATTGACGAGATTATTTATTCCTCATTGATAAAGTTGTAGTCACACTGGTGTTGATTTTACACCAACCCCAACCTCTCTTAATGCAATGAGGAAGGTACTGCCAATGTTTTCGAATACCCAGAGCTAGGCATGCCTTTTCCCATCTAAAATGAGGACAGTTTACTCCACTTTCAGCCAAAAGCAAGCACTTGTACCAGTCTCGCACTGAATAAACTTGGTGTCAATGCCCGCAGTTGAAAATGTATCTGAAAATGTCAAGCATGAAATAACTCTGAATTGGTGTCATAGTAAAAAATGCCAACCACGTGTTATATCATCATTCGCAGTCAATGTGTTATTTTGTTCAACCCATGTATATATGTAGACTAGCAGTATAGCCCGGCATTGCTTGGGTGTAATGAAAGCTTTAAAACTAATTCATGGTCCTGGAGATCAGACTAAAGAATACTTGTGTGAAGTTTGGTGAGAATTGGATAAAAATTGTGGATTTGTATAAAGGACATCCAGCTAGATAAACAGACACACACACAAACATCTTGCCTTTTATATATATATATATATATATATATATATATATATATATATTATTGATTTTCTGCACTATTGTAAGAACTGCAACCTTGAAACTTCTGAATATCTTTTCTTATGTCTTTGTTTATGAGTGTATCAAATTTGATTAAAATTGGACCACTCCTTCTATAACCCGATTTTTTTCAATTTTCGATATTTATCAGGGGTACCTCGACACAGTGTTCTAGCTAAGAACACTCGCAGACGCTTATAGTACAACTGTGTAAATTTTCAAGAAAATCGGTTTAGCCATTTTGGAGTCTATAGGTAATGGACAGACATAGACAAAGTTCCATTTATAAATAAGTTTAGATACTGTAATGAATAATGGCTTCAAAAGAGAAATTCGCCAGTTGAGTTTGAATTCTAGTTAATCTTGTTGCATTTACTTTTGTATAAATATATTTGCATATGTTGATTTTCTTCCCAGCTAGGGTTTAAATCAAGGATTGGCAACCTACAGCTCGTGGGTCGGATTCGATCAGTGAAGGCATTTTGACTGGTCTGTGAGCCTGATTACCAATGCCTCTATTTTTAACATGAGAGATGAGGCTTTCAAATTCAACAAAAGACCTGCTGTTATCTTCCTCTGATCCATCCAACTGAATTTGAATACTATGACCGTAAAGACACAAAAAAAAGCACAAAAACACAAAAAAACCCCACAAAAACACGATCAAAACACAATCACCTCCATTTCTGCGTAAAAAATTATCATAAAACAAAAACCTGAGAGCCGATTTGACTGATCAGCTGGCGACAGACATTAGTCAGGGACACCTTCAAAGGGACAATGTTGTCTCAGTGGACTTTCTATTTCATTCCTGACCCTTCATCGCTTACCCCTGCCACCTACCCTATTTAAGTTGCTGTTCTTATCTCATCATATGTAAGTGTATGTTTCCAACTATTTGTACTCGTATGTATGGGTATATGTGTTTCGTTTTTGTTTGATGTGCATATGTGGTTCATTTGTGGTACAATTTTCAATGACAGTTTCAAACCTACACATCACAATTTCATCCATTTCACTTCGGTTGATTTTTTTTCACTTTGAAGTATTTTGACGTTCCTTGAGGAAAAAGCAATTTTTGTTAGGTGTTTTTTTAATTGTAGATTTTCTTTTGTTTTTCTGATTTCTCAATGTTTATTTTTATTACGGTTTTAAATATTTAGGTTGGCAGGAGTCTGCATATGTAATTTTCATTAATGGCCTTCATCTGGCCCATGACCCGTCATTATAACTTGATTCGGCTTGTGGGGTCAAATGAGTTGCTGACTCTTGGGCAGACTGAGCTGTTTTCTTTTCTTTTCTTTTTTTTTTTTTTTCTTTGGATGGCAAACAGTCTAGGAGAATGCAAAAACTCGAAATTCAAACCTGAGAAGGGCCATTTGGAGACTTTGTAGCATGCTATGCACCATTTTTTTGTTATCAATTCTTTCAAAGAGTTTGGCAGGTTCTACATAATCTTTTCACCACAATAGTCAAATAATTTTGAGTAGTTTATTTAAAACAGGAATATTGGGTCTGTATATGCTAAAAAATCAATAAGAGAATTTATTTTTAAATCATTTTACCCCAAGCAAGGTGGGGCTGCTACTCGTATGCAATTTCTAATGATAGAAAAGACTGGGTATGGGGTATTGAAGAATAGATATAATATGAATGGGATTCAAAAAAATAGAAAATAGCAATTGACGTTGTATTTAAATTTTTAGAAATTGTAGCTATCAGTTCACCATATATCTGTGTTTTACTCTCTCTCTCTTTCTCTCTCTCTCTCTATATATATATAAAGGAAACTCAACACGTCATTTAAATTGGTTATAAATTATAATTCATTTCAATAATCTAAATTAGTAGCTCATTTCATCAGACCACACAATATTCACTCCATTTGGTACAAAAATTTTTGCCAGAATAAGCATTTCTTTTAACTGAAGAGAAAAATGAATTATAATTTATAACCAATTTAAATGACATGTTAAGTTTTCCTTTATAAATATCATATTGCTCTGGATAACATCCATTGAGCTCTCTATATAGATATAACACTTAATATTTTATATTAAGTTGATCTTGTTGGACTATCCTTGCCATTTATGGACTGGACTTATATATAAAAATATATATTTTTTTTTAATCATTTCACCCCAAGCAAGGCATTCCACTGCGACTATTGCACTTGGGGCTACATAGGGGGAGGTAAATAGGAAGAGTGGTTAGATATAGGAAATGTCAGAAGTGGGGTGATAGATAGTTGGGTGGGTAGGAAGAGTGTTTGAAAGAATGGAAGTTAGTTTGTTAGGAGGTGTCTATTGACCTTACATTTAAACTCCTGGAGATTGTAGCCGTCGGGGAAGCAGTCATGTGGAAGAGAATTCTACAGTCGGGAAGTGCGAGAAAAGAAACTGTTGGAGTAGAAGTTGCGGTTGCATTTTATCAGTTTCACTGTAAAAGGGTGGGATCTAGTTGCTAATCTAGTATCTCGTGCCAATTCGAACCTAGGGGGCACCAGTGATCTAAGTTCATCGGAGCAGAAGCCGTGAAAGTATTTATAGAAGAGACACAGGGAAGCCACGTCACGCCGGTGAGAGAGAGACTGCAGGCGGTCTGCTAAGTCGGTATCGATCACATTACAGACCCTCCGCTGTACCTTGTCTAGAAGCCCAAGGAGAATAGCAGGAGCACCCGACCAGATATGGCAACAGTATTCAATGCACGGGTGGATGGTAGATTTATAAATGTGCAGCATAGATTCAGACGGAAAAAACCTCTGGGCCCTGCACAGAGAACCGACTTTGATAGCAGTGGATTTAGCAATGGATTCGATATAGTCATTCCACTTGAGGTCTGCTGAGAGTGTGAGACCAAGGAGGTGTAGTGTTTTACTCTCTGGGAGGCAAGCCTGGTCTATGCTAATAGGAGGTAGGTGCGATTGTCTATGATGATTAATTGATAGTAGCTTTGTTTTAGAAGCATTAAAATTTACGAGCCATTTCTTACCCCAGTCCGCTATGGATTGGAGGTCCTTTCCAAGCTCGGCTGCAAGGTTAGCTTTGTCGCCCGCACCAAATTTTTGGCCGAGGCGAGAATAAACTGTGGTGTCATCAGCGTACATGCCTACTTGCGATCTTATGGTATCAGGGAGATCATTAATGTAGATCAGAAAGAGCGTAGGACCTAGGATAGAGCCTTGAGGGACACCCGCGTTCATATGGTAGTTCTGGGAGGCATGTCCGTTTAATACCACTTTTAATGTGTGGTTAGATAGGAATGACTGGATTAGTTCAAACAATTGTCCAGCTATACCATAGCTCCGCAGTTTGCATAGAAGGCCAGCATGCCAAACTCTGTCGAACGCTTTAGAGATATCCAAGGCAATGGTTCGGGCTTCACCATTCCTATCGAGTGCCTGATATATGTACTTGGTGATGGTCATTAGCATATCAGCAGTAGACCTGGTGAAGCGGAAGCCATACTGTTTGTCTGAGAGGAGCCCGTGGTCTGTGAGATGCTGAACGACCTCGGCGTTGATAATGGCTTCGAACACTTTGCCGAAGATCAGAAGAAGGCTGATAGGTCGGTAATTTGTGGGGTCCGAGGGTTCTCCAGTGTTTTTAAATATAGGAACTACAGAGGAAGATTTCCAACAGTCAGGAAAGCAGGAAGCAGATAGGCAGGAGTTGTAGAGCTTAGAAAGTACAGAGGAATATATATATAATTCTTTCTATCACAGTCTGTTTCTATCTATCTATCTTTCTGTCTGTATTTATGGATATCAATGGATATACAAGCAGATACATACAGAGATAGTACAAGGGAGATAACATGTTTGTAATTTTGTTACAACAATGAGGAACTGTCCAGTAATCTAATTATAAAATATTATTTTGGAAAGGTTTTTGTTAGGATGAATAAAACATATTCCAAGGGAATTAACCCTTTCCTGTTCCCAAACAGAGTACCTCCCTTTTCACCTCTGAAATTGGGTACACACGAGTCACGTGATCAACGGTACATTCAGACATGGGACGCATGTGGGAACAGACTTGGAATATGGCCGTCAATGATTAAAGAACGCATGTATGTTCTGCTCTAATGGTTGTGACACACAACGCGATAACTTGGGACTGATACCACATGTACATAATTTTCTTATGTTTCTCCATGTAAAATAAATGTATCTTCCAGTTAACCGTGTTGTAGACACCTACTTTTCTTTCGTCCCATGCATTTTCTCCACATGCTGCACACACACACACACACATATTCGTCCACAGACCATGAATCATAGTATAAGTTAAGGCATTTTAGATATGAGACAAAAAACCCGTTCATAACAGTTTTGATATTTCCTCATTGGAATCTTGTTCAAAAGAATCTTAGAATTGACAGGTTTAATTTGACGCTCTCTTTCAAAAATGACCACGATCAAGTAGTGGTCTACAATTCAAAATTCTGTCAAACTAACACAATTTTTGCTATACTTCGCCTCTGAGACCTTAAATTCAAATAATGCAAAAACTAAAAATTCCCAGGACAATATTTTTTTTTTTTAGCATATACTAGCAGTATAGCCCAGTGTTGCTCGGCTGTAATGAAAGCTTCAAAACTAATCCATGGTCCTGGAGCTCAGACTCTTTGGACGTTGGCACGAAAGACTAAAAAGCAATAGTTGTTTCCAGTTAAAGTGAAACCGTAGACTGAAAGAAAAATGAATGGATGTAAGTCAAATTTTGATTTCCTGGTATCGATATCAAATAAGTTTTTTTCGTTGTAAACTGAATTTTGAAGGTTAAATAAGTCCTCTGAGTAAATGGTATCATGGCTGAGACTAAGAACTACAATTATACCTACTTAGAGCCAAACCCGAAGTAAAAACTAAAATAAAAGGGCTGAAAAAAAAATACTGACATACAGGCAGATAAACAGAGACCCACACAAACATCTTGCCTTTATATATATATATATATATATATATATATATATTATTGATTTTCTGCACTATTGTAAGAACTGCAACCTTGAAACTTCTGAATATTGTTTCTTATGTCTTTGTCTATGAGTGTATCAAATTTGATTAAAATCGGACCACTCCTTGTATAACCCGATTTTTTTCAATTATCAATTTTCGATATTTATTGGAGGTACCTCAACACAAATCCTAGCTAAGAACACTCGCAGACGCTTATAGTACAACTGTATAAATTTTCAAGAAAATCGGTTCAGCCATTTCAGAGTCTATAGGTAACGGACACACACACACGCACACAAAGTTCCATTTATAAGTAAGTTTAGATTAGATTTAGATTCCTAATTTGTCTATATTTCTGAGATGTGGTAGTTATCTCCCTTTAACTCAACTCTTTAAGTTATTTGTTGACCATTGCTGTAACCAGGTATTGGACTCACAACTCTTTGTGTCAAGTCACTGGAACTAACCACGCCTATATCCACTAGGCCATGTATCCTTAGGGACACATGGAATCTACCCTACTGATTGAAATAGAAGGTTAAATTGGTTATTATCCATTTTTTGCACCTGTGTTAAATATAACATTCTCTGTATTTATCAGAAAATCCTGACCTTTATGATATTTTGATGTGGTTTATGTCGTTTCGAGTGAAGTCATTCTCACTATACGTTGTTTATCAAAAAAAATAAAAATCAAGTTTAAGTCATTTTATTTGACTTCATGTCTGTTCACCACAAATATTGAAATCTGATGATCCACAGCCATTTATGTTTGCGATGTAAATAAACAAATTGAGTGTAATTTTAAAAAAAATTTTTTAATCATTTCATCCCAAGCAAGGCAGAACTGCCACTGGTGCGTGGGGGGTTACATAAAAAGTGAATCATGAGAAAGAAACAAGTTACGGGAGTGTCAGAGAAAGGATGAGAACACTGGTGTGAGGAGAGCTGCATGAGAGTAGAGTGAAAATAAGGAAGAACATGATACAATGGTTGTCAGGGAAAGGATTTGACTCAAGGAGATAAGAGATGGCAACTGACATTGCATTTAAATTCTTGAATATTGTAGCTGTCAGGAAAGCAAGTATACAGAAAGGAATTTCACAGGTGGGAAGTGCGAGCAAAGAAGCTGATAGAGTAGAAGTGCTATTAAATTTGATTGGTTTCACTGTAAAAGGGTGAGAGCTAGTCTAGTAGTTCAATTAAATTCATGCAGAGGGCGCACCAAATATATACTCGAAGGAAAAAGAAATCTATTTTTCTATAAGATAAAAAGAGAAGTGTTAGCAATGTATAGAGAAAAACTCATTCACCTCACTGTTCTAATTAAGAACTGTTTTGTGATAAAGACTGGTTTCTATGTCAAAAATTGTTTAATTAATACTTTTATTGCTGGATTGTCCAAGGCCCAGCTCTTGCTGATGCATCAATTATCAGAGCAAATTTTAGATGTTTGTTAATGTTTACTTTGAAAATAAACTGACAAAAATGTAGTAAATTTTCACCTTCTTTGGAGAAAATAACTCAGTGGCTGGCAGAACAGTCAGTCAGTTAAGTGCCATACGTGAAACACGTTTGGGCGATCATGTCTCGAAAGACTGACTGGGCAGAAGATTATCCTGCAGTAGGTTGCCATTGCTTTCTGTGGTAGACTGGTTGCCAACCAAAGCTATAGAACCCAATCTGTCCTGTTATTTTACCCATAACTGGAAGGAAGAGACGGATTAATACCTTTCCCAAGAGTATTTGCGCGTAAGTGAATGCAATGTATTCAACTGGAATTTGAACTCGGCTCTCCGATTTCTCGTTCCGAGTCGATATCCACTGCACCACATTGCACAACGCTGGCAGAACAGCAGATCAAATAGTGGTCACTGGTAGTTTCTAGCAACTTGTCAGGCTATATTAGACTGATGCAAAAGTGTTTGGTGTCAAATATTGGACAATGTTAGAGAAAATCTTGTGTAATCTGTCAACAGCAATTTGTTATTTATCAATTTCAGGAAGTAAATAGGGAAGTGATTAAAATAGATTCCAGTTGAATCTGTGGAAACACTCTTTGGACAGAGCTTAAATATTTAAATTTATTCTTACTTGATAGTGAAAAATTCATTTTTTAGGAAGACAGTAGCAATGAAAAACAAGAATAAAAAAGTTCAGAACTATAAAAATCATAAATCTTGGACAGTTTGCAAAATCTCTGCTAAAGCAGAATCTTTTGTGTTTGATGAGATTCAAAGGGAATTCTTTATGACAAATTATTACTAGGCATTGCTTCGGTGAGCAATTGGCTTGTTTGAATGACCCATCATAATGTACAAGACCTTTTTTTCTGGGAAAGCAAATTGACTGTTAATTTTGCCACCTGATATAACCTGCCCTCAAAAAGTGTGATACATAATGTAAAAGTTTGTCACTTAGCTGATTGATGTTAACTTCCGCATTTTGATTTCAGAGTTTTCTAGATGGACCCTCCATAAATTACACAATCCACTTGTCAGGGGGTATCAAAAATTGATTGCCAATACTTCTTGATATTTTTTTTATATGCATGGGTTATCCAAAATATGTCTCTGTTCCTTTAATTATTATAGTGTTCTCTCTGGTGTTACTCCTCAGAGTGAACCTGGGAGGAATCTAGAACAGTTAAAAAAAAATATATTATTTTTTCTTTTAAGTTAAGATTTAAGACCTTGATGTGAAGAATTGCTAAAACAATCATTGGAAAAAATGAATGTAGTAGTATTTGTACTGTTTGTCGACTCTTTGTATGTGTGGCTTTGAACAAATCCAAATAAATGATGTATAGAGCTACCCTACTGGAGCCTCCTGCCATTTTACAGATCCCCAATCTCACTCCAGATTTCATTGAGTATTGTTGGGATTTACCCTACTCCCTCACTGGAGTGAGTTGTGAAACTAGGTCAATTTTAAATGTGGGGAACCCAAGAGTGTACGCTTAGGCCACTGGTCAAAGATTACTCTCTGAGTACATGGCAACTGGGTACAAAATTTATCTTAGCATTTCAGGACTGATCACATCATGTCTAAGCTTGTCTTAATTGGTCTCATATAACCCACATGTTGTGGTGCAGTGGATATTGACCCGGAATGAGAAATTGGAGAGCCGAGTTTGAATTCCAGTTGAATTCGTTGCAATCATATACATGCAAATACCCTTGGGAAAGGTATTAATCCTTCTCTTCCCTCCAGTTATGGGTTAAATAACAGGACAGATTGGGTTCTATAGCCTTGGTTGGCAACCAGTCTACCACAGAAAGCAATGGCAACCTACTATGGGATAATCTTCTGCCCAGTCATGTCTCTTTCGAGACATGATCACCCAAGCGTGTATCACGTATGGCACTTAACTGACTGACTGTGGTATAGGAATATGAATTCATTGAGTATTGTCTGTCACATCTTTTGTTTATTCTACTTGAATTGTGCCAAAATTTGGAATTCTTCTATGGGCCATGTTCCTTCAAGACATGAGGGATCATGACTCTTCACTACTTCTTGTCCTTAGTAGCTTTTAGTATAGTCTTTTTTCTCTCTCCTAATCCCTGTTTTGCCAACTATTTACACAAGCTCATTAGGTAGGTTATGTACTGCTTTCCTCTGTCCTTCTTGCCTTCAATATGTCTTGCCAGTGTCAAATTTTCTAAACCTTTTCTCCTCATTATGTGCCTTAGAAACTTCAACTGTCTCTTACTGATGCTATGTACAGGTGTCCTTTATGTGTAGATTTTTTTAAAATGTCATCGTTGCTTATGTATTCAGTCCATGTTGGTTTTATTAAAATAGTACCTTTTTAATAAATTTAACTGCTCATAAAAAATCTTCTGGGCAATAACTTTTGTCAATTAGCATTTATAAGACATTTCTTTACCCTTGACATTTGTCAAAATGGAAAAAAAATTGATTTTTAAAAATCTTTTTTAGAAGAGTGTTCATAATATACATACAATGTCAAATTGATCTCTGACCTCTATTAAATCTCTGACCTCTATTAAATCTCTGACCTCTATTAAATCTCTGACCTCTATTAAACTGAGAATCAATGAAGGAAACATGCATTGGGAAATGTCTGCAGATGATAAACAAAATTTTGCTGACATGTCTTTCAAATTTTTATTTTTTACTAATGTTCACTTAACACAGGGCTCAAGGGTCACTCAAGGTAGGGGATTACTGTGTGAAGTCCTATTTGCATAGGAAAGAGCTGAAGTAAACTTTACAAAGAACTAGAAACCCAATCCTAAACAGGAAACAAAAGGTAAACCTCTACTCTTGTTCAAAAAATTGGGGAGGAGTGTGAACTGGAATGCCCATTTTCATTTTTAGCCAAGACAAAAAAAAATAAAGTGAAATGGTATCAGTTAAACAGGATACACAGGTAACATAAGAGATCGGCACAGAAAGCGGAATCAGTGAGAAGAGTTTCAGGATATGGCCCAGTTTGTTGCAATCACTTTTGCTCAAATTTCCTTGAGAAAGGCATGAATCCATCTCTTCTCCCCATTAGTGGCTGAATTCTTGTATCCAAGTATTCCTGTCTAATTGGATGGCTAGCCAATCCCTGATAGATATCTGCTCAGGCACATTTGAGTTCAACACCCACAGATGGCTTACAGTTATATCACATTGAATACACTGGTTCTTGTTCGATCACCGAAGTTAAGCATCGTTGAGCCTGGTCAGTACTTAGATGGGTGACCACTTGGGAATACCAGGTGCTGTAAGCGTTTATTGATGGAGACGCGTTGTGGTGCAGTGGATGTCAGCTCGGAAGGAGAAATCAGTGAGCCGATTTTGAATTCCAGTTGAATGCCCTGCATTCACTTATGCGCTAGTACCCTTAGGAAAGGTATTAATCCGTCACTTCGCTCCAGTCATGGGTTAAATAACAGGGTAGGACTTTGAACCCTGCCCTTAAACAAATCCCAATGAAACTTTCTCCATTGAGGAGGAAGCTGGCTCAACCCACCTAGGGTGCATGTGGCTTGGACAACACCCACAGATCCCACCTGTGGTTCATACAGCAACTCTGCTGAGCAGATTTTAGCTACAGTTTCTGGGAGAGGGCACATTATCTAGTGTGATCAATAGTCAGAAAAAGGCCAGCACACTCAAACCCTTGGTCACAATGACTTGTTAGCACAACCATCAACAGCTTCCAAATAGTTGTATGGTTTTCAGGTACTTTCCACTTGTGAGGCATGCTGGGATTGCCTCCCCAGGCTGATAACATTCAGAAATCACCTTTCTGAAAAATCGACCATAATGAGATTTGAATTCAGGTCTCATGTTTGGAAAGCAAATGTTTTAAACACTTGGCAACCCATCCATTTCTTCTCTCCATGGTTATTGGCTAAATAAATAGTAAGATAGAATGAGCTCTCTAGCCTTGGGTAGCAGCCAGTCTAGGAGAAAGAATACTTTGAATTCAAAATCAGAAGGCAGTTGGAAGCCACTCCACTGTGTTTTCCACAAATGGTCATATCCATTTACAGATAGTGAATACAAAAGGTGTCTGTGTAGAGTAATGATACCTCAAGGGACATCGCATTTAAAGCAAAGAAAAAAATAAAAAAGATAATATCAGTTAAGTCCATGTAAATTGGAGCAAACGACACCAGATGTGTTGGTGCATTCCACAGGCTGCAGCCTAAGTAAACATTTTCAGTATCACATTAACAGACAAGTCTAATTATTCTATACAAATACTTGTCTGTTCAAATGTGGATATATGTTTCACAAAAAAGTACAAACAGTTGCTTGTTTGTGCCAAACAAAAATACTGCACTATAAGTAGAGGATAAAGAAAATTCACATCACTTCATCACGAAATGTGAAAATGCTAGAAAGGAAACCATTTTTAAGCATGATCGGCAAACCGTGATCAAATAAAACACCATCTATCAAATGTCTGCAACAAAAATATGAACACAAGACCTAGCATATTACTTTTTAACCTAGCCACTTATAGAAATGTGCAAGGATGTGCGTTGTGGTGCAGTAGATATGGACTTGGAACACAAATCAGAGAGCCGAGTTCGAATTCCAGTTGAATTCCTTGCATTCACTTATACACTTGCGAAAGGTATTCGTCTCTTCCCTCCATTTATTGGTTAAATAATAGGTCAGATTGTATTCTCTAGCCTTGGCTGGAAACCAGTCTATCGCAGAAAGCAATGGCAACCTACTGCAGGATTATCTTATGCTCAGTCAGTCATGTCTATTTTGAGACATAATCACCCAAAGTGTGTATCACATATGGGACTAAACTGACTGACTGACAATAGTTGGAATCCTGATTATGGCTTCCACTGGTCATAAAATGGGGGATCGGTTTTCTATTGTCATGAAGTAATAAACTGATCCCCCACTAATTACTACCTAATAACATAATACATCTCTTCTCCTTTTAGCTATGAGTCAAATAACAGGACAGATTGGGTTCTATAGCCTTGGCTAGCAACCAGTCTACTGCAGAGAGCAATGGCAACCTACTGCAGGATAATCTTATGCTCAGTCAGTCATGTCTCGAAAGAGACATGATCACTCAAAGTGTGTATGGCATTCAACTGACTGACTTATACAAAAAATACATTATATTTTTATCATTTAAAATTTTTTTTTGGAAACCTTGTCATGGTTAGCAAGCTTGTCTTGCTAAAACCTATTACAACTGAGTAGTGAGTTTGATCCTCACTGGGTACCCCATGCTTTTGGTCTTGTGCTACATCTAAGCCATGCTTAGAAAATCACTATTCTAAAATTTTCTTCCTGTACTTTAGACAAAAATTTGTTGAAATCCATATTGGCACATTTGGTAGTTTCCCAAGTTGCCTTGGCTATCTCATTCTTCAAACTTGCAAGAAACAAATAACCCTGTCAGCAGCCAGCCATGATGCTTCCTCACTACTCAGCTCATGAACAGATATGTACAGTTCATCACCCCCAAGGGAACATGCCCAACTGGTTAACGTGAGGCAATTAACAAGCAAATCCGTGGTATTGAATTGGATATTTACTGTAGCCAATTTTAATTTGCCAAGGCAAAAACACGACTACGTTAACACTTCCAATCAAGATCAGAAACCATGATAGTCATGCCTGGTGTGGCATCAGGACGTTTAAAATTCTTATTATCTATGCATTAATACACTTGTAACTATATATTGTGTGTGTGTGTCATGCATGTTACTACAGATACTGAGAGAGGGAGAGACAAAAAGAATGCAGCACAGAGAAGGCATAGGGGGTCATCGTATATAAAAGCAGTTGTTTGTAGTGAGCGGTTAAATTCTGTTTTGTAACCTCATAATCTGTTGATAAATTCACCTTTGAACTGCAAGTGACCTTTTAAAATTTAAAACTTTTTTCTAATGTTATCTTGGAGAATTTGTTACGGTCTGAGGGAACCAAGACTGTTAATTGTCCAAGAGGGTAACAGAGAGAGTGATATAAGTAAAATAGAGAGGGATGTAGAGTGCAGTCATCTTAGATAAAGGCAGTTGTTTGTAATGATGGTTTAAATACTGTTTCATGACCTTACAGTCTGATAAAGAATTTCAGTATTTTTTAAGAGAGACTGTCACTTTTTTCCATCTGGGAATGGTAATATGTTGAAAAGTACAGAGCACAGCATTGTGATATATGCATTTCATGAGATTATGATAGCATTACTGGAAACTTGCATGGAATTAATTTCCTGGAATACCTCTCAGTTGTCACATGTTGCTGGCGTAAAGATCTTATGGAACAACCAGCCAGTAATCAACTAGAATAGGAGTTGATTCTAACTGACCAAAAAACCACCAGGGCAAATTGGTAGGTGGTTTAAATAATAATCTGGGAGATTCCATTCTGTTACAGGCAAGTCTATTCTGTAAGCATTGATTGGTTGATAATTTCAGTGTGTATATTGAGCTCCATAAATATTCCACACAATATCCACACTCTTGTATATTCACCATGTCAGGGAGACAAAAGAAGACAGCTATGTTGAAAGGTAAGTTATTTGACTTCTACATCTCCCTCCTCTCCCCACTGCGGGAGCATAGTGGCCGCTGGGGGGGGGGGGATCAGTTCCTTATTGCCTGGTCAATTATATGGGAGTAGTTGGGATAGAGCCCTTGGGATCCTAGTTCGTGATAATTGTAACTGAGTAGGTCCTTGGGATGCCAGGTCACTTTGCAAAGTAATGCTGCCATTTCCAGATTTCTCATCAGATTGATGTGGCCTACATATATCTGTGACTGTCACTCCAGGGGACACAGTCCAAGGACTTGGGATAGGAGTCTTGACTGCAGGTGCCTCAAGTTTCCTCAGAAATCTACGGTTCTGCAGGGTTATCCTACCTGATCCTGCAACTCTAATCCTATATTGGCGGTCAGGCAGTGTTTCTATTATTCGCCCACTTATGTCCCATCGATGGCTACAGCTGGATGTATGTCAGTAAATCCCTTTTTTTTTTTTTAATTTTTTAAAATTTTTTGATTGAAGTAGCCAGCCAAAACAAATCACAGACATTTAAGTCTGAGAAATAAGGTGGATGGATCATTTTTTGGAATGGATTTATTAGCGAGGAACTCCTGACACATTATTTTTCTCATTCCCAGATCCTCTGTTAGAATCTCCAGTTCCATTCCTTTATTCATATTCAGTTTCCTCTGCAATCGGTTGAACACTTGACCTGCAATCTGAGTGAAGTAAGATTTGCACTTTGTTAACATTTGTAATTATTTGTGATTTTGACTGCCGACTTCTTTCGTCGTGATGCATGTCTTCTCACCCTTTTTTGAACTGCTTGTGCCATTCAAAAGCAACTGATTTTTTCATAGCATGCTCACCATAAGCCATTATTAATAAAACTAACGTTTCACTTGTATTTTTATAAATCTCACAAAACCTGATATTAATCTACTGCTTCAGATTTTTATCTGTTTCCCCAGCAGCATAGCATTGAACACCTGTAACTTACTCTACTGCTCATCAATGAATGACTCAAGTTTACTTATGAAGAACATGTAAGTTAAAACATGTCTGGATGTACTTGGGTACAAATGTTTGCTTGATTTATTATCCTGATGATACCCGGCAGTCATTCTGGGGATTGTCACACCTTGTATTGTGTTTTGGCCTTGTACTACATCACAAAAGTAGAATTGGACACAAAACATTGATTCCTCTGTCTTTGAAATGGCTAAAAAATTGGTCAGATGTTTCATTTCCAGTTGACTTTATAGCAATAAATCTAATTCTTCATTTAAAGAGGATGATTCTGTTGATTCACCAGTTTTTTTTTTTGTGTGGTTCGGTTTTTGGTCAGTCAGTTAATTGCCGTACATGATACACACTTGGGTGATCATGTCTCTTTCAAGACATAACTGACTAGGCAGAAAATTTTCCTGCAGTATGTTGCCATTACTTTCTGCAGTAGACTGGTTGCCAACCAAGCTGCTATTCAACCCATAGCTAGAGGGAGAAGTATTGGATTGATACCTCTTCAAAAGGTATTAGTGCGTAAGTGAATATAATGAATTCAACTTTGTAGTTTCTGTCTGTAGCACTTTCATACAAATTGCTATTTAAGAAGTTCCTCGTTTCCTTTACCAATTTGATCATCATTCAACAAAATTCAGTTCATCAACTGTCTTTCACTTTGATTTGGATAACACGTCAAACCTTTCCACTCTTTAACAAAAAATCAAATGCAACTTGGCTTACAGCTTGATCATGAAACACCGGTTCTCATGACCAAAGTTAGCAATATTGAGCCTTGTCAGTGCTTAGATAGGTAACCATTTGGGAATACCAAGGCTCTATAAGCTTGGATGTAGACAATGGATAAGGACTCAGAATTGGAAAGTTCTAATTCCATTTGGGTTTATATTTACTTATATGCAAATACCTTTGGGAAAGGTATGAAACTACATCTTCTCCCAGCTATGGGTTAATTAGTAGAAAAAAATCATTATCCCCCCAAATTCTTACAATCTAAAAATATTTTCTAGCTTTAAATAACCTGCAAAAGGTTGATAAGCCATAAAATACAAATGAAACAGTTGCAACTTCTTGGTAATGATAAAAGGATGTGAAAGCAAACTTTTTAATCATGTCTCTTGAAGCCACTGGCTTTTACTTAATGAAATCTTTTCAATCTCCAGATCTTCAAGAAAATTTCTTAATTCAAGCAAATGTTCAATCATGAAACAATTGCTACTCCAGCATGTTCAGTCAGTCAGTTAAGTGCCATATGTGATGCACGCTTTGGGTGATTATGTCTCAAAAGAGACATGACTGACAGGGCAGAAGATTATCCTGCAGTAGGTTGCCATTGCTTTCTAAGGTAGACTGATTGCCAATCAAGGCTATAGAACTCAATCTGTCCTGTTATTCAACCTATAACTGGAGTGAGGAGGCAGATTAATACCTTTCCCAAGGGTATTTGTGTGTAAGTGAATGCAAGGAATTCAACTGGAATTTGAACTCGGCTCACTGATCTGTCATTTTAAGTCAATATCTGACAAACCTTGATCTAAAATGGCTTCTTTTCCAGCATGCCTCTGCAAAATAGCATCTATTTTAGGAGCCCTGGCTGTAATGATGATTTGCCTGAATTTGTCAATGTGCGTAGCTGCATTATAGACTTTCAATCTGTCTCTTGTAGCCAAGTGCAGCAAATGCACAGCACAATGCATATGTTGCATTGGAAAGAGCTTAGAAGCTTCTTCAACTCTCTTTTCTAAAATTTCATTTTTCTCATCTGTTTGCAAATCATTGGCAGGAACAGCATCTGCATCTTTGAATTTTTAGACACGTTTTTTATTTTTTTTATTTCTAAGAATTTTATCAGTTGTTCTTAAAATGTTTGAAATATTATCTACTAGCAGTATAGCCCGGCGTTGCTCAGGTGTAATGAAAGCTTTATAACTAATCCATGGTCCTGGAGCTCAGACTCTTTGGACGTTGGCATGAAAGACTAAAAAGCAATATTTGTTTCCAGTTAAAGCGAAACCGTAGACTGAAAGAAAAATGAATGGATGTTAGTCAAATTTTGGTTTCCTGGTATCGATATCAAATTTTCTGCACTATTGTAAGAACTGCAGCCTTGAAACTTCTGAATATCGTTTCTTATGTCTTTGTTTATGAGTGTATCAAATTTGATTAAAATCTGACTACTCCTTCTATAACCTGATTTTTTCGATTATCGCTTTTCGATATTTATCGGAGGTGCGTTAACACAAAACCTAGCTAAGAACACTCACAGCTGCTTATAGTACAACTGTGTAAATTTTCAAGAAAATCGGTTCAGCCGTTTCGGAGTCTATAGGTAATGGATACACACGCACGCACACACACACACACACAAAGTTCCATTTATAAATAAGTTTAGATTGTTATACTTGAAACTTGGTATTTTTTAAATTTCAGATTCTTCTAAAACTTCTTCCACTAAATTCTAAAGATATTTACTGGTATGATTTTTCTAGGTATCCTTTACTTACAATGTTTAAGTTCTAGTGCTATTGTTTTCATTTAAAACAGGGGTGGTAGCACCTGTTAGGATCTCAGCTATGGGCAAATAGTGACCTTCCTACAAGCAAAAATTAGCATATTTTTATAATAAAATGCCATCAATACATTTTATCATTTACAGACTATATGCCTTTAAACTGAAAGTATAAACTTATGTATCAAATATCTGTATCTCCAAATGACAGCCAGTGTTCATTCTTAAGTACACATTTTAACACTTTAAGATAGAAATGCTTTTAGTATTTTTTAAAATTTGACACTTGTACGAGGGTCATTCAATAAATAAGGTGAATCTTTCGGTATAAGAACTTCTAATACAGATAGAAGCTTACTTTTTTAATTTTTCAACGTAGTCTCCCAGGAGTGTAACATACTTTTCCCATCTATGCACAAGCTTCCATATTCCCTCAGCATAAAAATCTTTGAACTGATATCTCAGCCAATCGCGCACAGCACTTTTGACTTCATCGTCCCTTTCAAACTTTGTGCCTCTCGTGAAAGCTTTCAAGGGACCAAACAGGTGAAAGTCTGAAGGGGCAAGGTCTGGGCTGTAAGGGGGATGAGGGAGCAGTTCCTAGCTCAGCTTGTTGATGGTCTGTACTGTTTGGGCTGCTGTGTGAGGCCTTGCGTTGTCTTCGAGTAGGCAAGGTCAGCATGGACATTTTTGTGTGCTGTCCCAACAGATAGGCACAAAGTCCTTGCAATGTTATCCACTGTCACCCTTCTGTCAGACTGAATGAGGTCATTGACTGATTCGATCACCTCAGGAGACCTCACTTCTGTAAGCCTCCCAGGCCTGTCTTCATCCTCAACACTGCTCCGTCCTTCTTTAAACAATTTAGCCCACTTGTAGACATTTTTTTGGCTGAAACATGTGGCACCATACACAGTTGACATTCTCCTATGAATTTCAACTTGTTTGCACCCTTCAGCAACCAAAAACTTGATAACTGACCTCTGTTCAATCCTGGAGTATGCTTCTTGGTTGGCCATCTTTGTCAATCTCCAAAACTCTCAAAGTTTTTTTTCAATCTGCAAAAAAAATTAAACCCCTTTGAAAAAGAAGTAAAGGAAAAAAAAAATAAAATAAAAAAGTAAGCTTCTATCTGTATTAGAAGTCCTTATAGCAAAAAATTCACCCTATTTATGGAATGACCCTTGTATGTGCTCTTTTTTGGTGGGAACTAGTAAAATGACTAATTTTTAACTAGCACATATTTTCGAAATCATCATTTACAAAATGCAGAAAATATTTTCCTTCAGTTGTAATTGAAAATTGTTGAAAAACTTAATTTACAAACACTTTTGGCCAAAGGGGTACTGGTTAGGAGAGAGGAATTTGAACTTTGCAATATCAAAGTAGGTGTCTTTTATGAAGCTGCTCTTTACAATTAATAATCCATTTTAACTGGATGAGGATTAACTATGTATATTTTTTAGTTAAACTGAAATATCCTTGTTCTTTCAACGAGTAAAATTTCTTTTTCTGTTGTTTATTAAATTAAAAGATAAAACACGATAGGTTAGGCAACAAGAACTTTAATGAACGGAAAAACAATGTTGGCTTTTGTCATCACCAGTGTTGAAGAGAGAATACTAAATAGAAAGTTACAGATAAAAAATATACAATTGGTGATTTTTATCTCTCTCTCTCTCTATATATATATATATATATAGAGAGAGAGAGAGAGAGAGACATCTATATATATATATATATATATATATATAGAGTGACGTAAATTAATATACATATGAGTAGGGTGTGCATATGTATTATTATTCAGATGTTAATAAAAGTGCTCAATGTATGAACAGAGCTGCATTCTATACATACATACATTATATATATATATATATATATATATATATATATATATATATATATAAAGAAGTGAAAGAAGAGGTAGATTAAAGTCCACTGTTCATACATTTACTTTTATAAAGAGTGCTTGATACAAATTAAAAAATATCAGCTGAATAAGAGCAGTCTTGTTCTGAAATACAAAAATGTGTAGTGATATAATGCTTTTATAAACCATTGTAATAACAAAATTACTATATATATATATATAGTCATCTGCAGACAGTCCTGTTTTGCTGTATCACAGCTCATTAGTACAGTTAGACATCCAGTTGTTTCTAGACAGGTTTGAAACCCGACCGAATTGACATCGGTTGGTGATTCTACCTCTGAGCTATGGGCACTCAGTAGAGGAAGGTGGATTTTAGTGTGTTATATACGGTTTAAACACATGCCAGTAGTCTAGAGTGTTCAAATTTATTACTGAATGGATGATGCTTCGATACGTGAGTAGCTACTGTTTTTAAAGTCTATTATTTCTCCAGAGAGCTCAATCATGCGATATATATATATATATATATATATATATATATATATATATATATGCCAGTTGTATTTGTATATTTTTCTCTGTAATTTTTTGCTATATAAAGTTATTTTTCTTAGAATCCTGATGTCAAGAGCTAGTGTTTTCATCATAACTGGTGGAAATACATTTATATACTCAAAATTGAAATATGGTAACAAAGAAAATGTTGTATCATTGCTCCCTTGACAAAGTGTTAATCGTCTCGAGAGTGAGTAAAGTAGGTGCCTCTGAAAATTTATTAAATGTCAAAGAGAATACATGCTGAAAAAAACACCCTTTCCCTTAAATGTTATCATCAAAATCTGTGTTACTATTAAGAGGAAAGATCAACAAAAATTGTTTTTGTTCTTTTTTGAACCTTGCAAATTTTGGTTAAAAATCTTTTTTTTTCTTAGTTTTGTATAGGAAATTTAACCTTTGTTTCATACTGGTTACAATTGTAACCTTTCTCTAACCTTTGTTGAATATTGGTTACAATTGTAACCTTTCTCTAACCTTTGTTTCATACTGGTTGCAATTGTAACCTTTCTCTAACCTTTTGTTCATATTGGTTACAATTGTAACCTTTCTCTAACCTTTGTTTCATGCCTGATTTAATTGTAACCTTTCTCTAACACTGTTTCATACTTTGGTTGCAATTGTAACCTTTCTCTAACCTTTGTTTCATACTGAATTTAATTGTGGCTTTTTCTCTAACCTTTGTTTCATGCTGGTTGCAATTGTAACCTTTCTCTAACCTTTGTTTCATACTGGTTGCAATTGCTGTGCTTTCTCTAACCTTTGTTTCCATACTGGTTGCAATTGTAACCTTTCTCTAACCTTTGTTTCATACTGGTTGCAATTGTAACCTTTCTCTAACCTTTGTTTCCATACTGGTTACAATTGTAACCTTTCTCTAACCTTTGTTTCATACTGGTTGCAATTGTAACCTTTCTCTAACCTTTGTTTCATACTGGTTGCAGTTGTAACCTTTCTCTAACCTTTGTTTCATACTGGTTGCAATTGTAACCTTTCTCTAACCTTTGTTTCATGCTGGTTGCAATTGGCGCCTTTCTCTAACGCTGTTTCATATTAGTTACAATTGTAACCTTTCTCTAACCTTTGTTTCGCTGGTTGCAATTGTAACCTTTCTCTAACCTTTGTTTCATACTGGTTGCAATTGTAACCTTTCTCTAACCTTTGTTTTTCGCCACTGGTTGCAATTATGACACTTTCTCTAACCTTTGTTTCATACTGGTTGCAATTGTAACCTTTCTCTAACCTTTGTTTTCATGCAGATTTTGATGTAACAACCTACTCTAACCTTTGTTTCACTTTGGTTGCAATTGTAGCTTACTTTCTCTAACCTTTGTTTCGCTTTTGGTGCAATTGTAACCTTTATCTAACCTTTGTTTCATACTGGTTGCAATTGTAACCTTTCTCTAACCTTTGTTTTGTCTTCTAGTTTTGCCAATTGTAACCTTTCTCTAACCTTTGTTTCATACTGGTTGCAATTGTAACCTTTCTCTAACCTTTGTTTCTGTGCTGGTTGCAATTGTAACCTTTCTCTAACCTTTGTTTCATACTGGTTGCAATTGTAACCTTTCTCTAACCTTTGTTTCCTTACTGGTTGCAATTGTAACCTTTCTCTAACCTTTGTTTCATACTGGTTGCAATTGGCTGCTTTCTCTAACCTTTGTTTCATGCTGGTTGCAATTGTAACCTTTCTCTAACCTTTGTTTCTACTGGTTGCAATTGTAACCTTTCTCTAACCTTTGTTTCATACTGGTTGCAATTGTAACCTTTCTCTAACCTTTGTTTCATACTGGTTTCAATTGTAACCTTTCTCTAACCTTTATTTCCTTTTGGTTGCAATTGTAACCTTTCTCTAACCTTTGTTTCATACTGGTTGCAATTGTAACCTTTCTCCAACCTTTGTTTCATACTGGTTGCAATTGTAACCTTTCTCTAACCTTTGTTTCATACTGGTTGCAATTGTAACCTTTCTCTAACCTTTGTTTCATACTGGTTGCAATTGTAACCTTTCTCTAGCCTTTGTTTCATACTGGTTGCAATTGTAACCTTTCTCTAACCTTTGTTTCATACTGGTTGCAATTGTAACCTTTCTCTATTTCCTTTTGTTTTCATACTGGTTGCAATTGTAGCCTTTCTCTAACCCTTTGTTTCATACTGGTTGCAATTGTAACCTTTCTCTAACCTTTGTTTCATACTGGTTGCAATTGTAACCTTTCTCTAACTATTTTGTTTCATACTGGTGCAATTGTAACCTTTCTCTAACTTTGTTTCATACTGGTTGCAATTGTAACCTTTCTCAACATTTGTTTCATACTGGTTGCAATTGTAGCAACTTTCTCTAACCTTTGTTTCATACTGGTTGCAATTGTAACCTTTCTCTAACCTTTGTTTCATACTGGTTGCAATTGTAACCTTTCTCTAACCTTTGTTTCTGCTGGTTGCAATTGTAACCTTTCTCTAACCTTTGTTTCATACTGGTTGCAATTGTAACCTTTCTCTAACCTTTTGTTTCATACTGGTTGCAATTGCTAACTTTCTCTAACCTTTGTTTCATACTGGTTGCAATTGTAACCTTTCTCTAACCTTTGTTTCATACTGGTTGCAATTGTAACCTTTCTCTAACCTTTGTTTCATACTGGTTGCAATTGTAACCTTTCTCTAACCTTTGTTTCATACTGTGGTTGCAATTGTAACCTTTCTCTTTCTTGTTTCATACTGGTTGCAATTGTAACCTTTCTCTAACCTTTGTTTCCTTTGGTTATAATTGTAACCTTTCTCCTTTGTTCATACTGGTTGCAATTGTAACCTTTCTCTAACCTTTGTTTCATACTGGTTGCAATTGTAACCTTTCTCTAGCCTTTGTTTCATACTGGTTGCAATTGTAACTTTCTCTAACCATTGTTTTCATACTGGTTGCAATTGTAACCTTTCTCTAACCTTTTGTTTCATATTGGTACAATTGTAACCAATATGCAACAAAGGGTTAATAGATTTTTAAATCTTAAAATTCTGTATTAATTTCTAATGATTAAGTGATAAGTTAGTATTGTATTTATTAATCATAAGTAGAAAAACTCATTACGTTTCAACAACACCCATTATTTTAAAAATACTTTGAATTTATTTTGCACTTATATAAATATCAGTTCTTGTAAATATTGTAAAAAAATCCATATGCAACATTATTATAAAATAAGAGTGGTACTGATAAATTTAAAATTCATTGGTAATTTTCTAACCTGTCCTCAACAATCATCTTTGTAAGTAAGACTATAAAGCTAAACTAACTAAAATTCAATAAAATATTAGATGATTTAAAATATTTTTTGAAGTTCTTAAGATAAAAAATCAATTAAAAAAGTCATTTACATATCAAGTAATTTTTACAGTTATATCCCCTTTATTTAAACTTCTTAATCAGGCTATCATAAACCACTTAACATGCCAGTAAAACACCTCCCTGTATTAAAAAACATGCTTTTCTGTGATATTTTGAACTAAAAGTAAGTAATATTTGTTTTAATGCAGATTAATTTAACTTTAAATCAGCTAATTTTTCTGAAATAATGTTTCAGAAAAATATATTTTGATTTTGAAAGACTTTTTAATAGGGAAACTTATTTTGTGTTGGTAGATCTATCAATATTTTTGAGTACACACTGCCTGACCCAGGGATTGAACTTAAAATTACTAAAAGAGTTCAGTTTGAAATTAAATAGTCTACCTGTAAGTAATAGATAAATGAAGTTACTTGGCCTATTTATTTCTGGAATGCAAATTACAATTTTTTGTTTAGCTACACCCATTGTTCAACTTCATATCAGCATTAATAATGTAAAGTGATGCAACTCCTGGTAAAAAATTATGGAATTAACACATTTATAGGATGATTACTTAGGTTATTTATTTAGCAGTAAATAAAAAAAAAATCACAGATAAAACATTTTTATGTAATAGCTGAATATTCTGGTTTCATAAAATTTGCCTTAAACAAACAATATTAATGTATTTAAATTAATGGCATAATTTTTCCTCCAAGCCATGTAGAAGAAAATATGGAACCAACATTGAAAGAAAAGAAAAATGAAATTTGACAAAGAAGTTAGAATTCATACTTAGTTACCTTTCTTCATGCTTTTTTGACAGGCTTAATTCTTTCCAGCATGGATTTCCCTAATTTAAAGCAATATCCTTCATCAAAGTGGTCTAACTTTTCGCAAATAGATGGGTCCTTCTAATGGAATTTTTTATGTTTTTAATTTTCACCATGAATTTTCAATTGGATTTAGATTCAAACTGTTTGCTGGTCATGCCTTTGCTGAAGAAAAGTTTGAATCACTTTTGCTCTGTGATAAGCTGAATCAATGAAGAAATTATCCAGGATTTCATTGTGCATTGGTTGTTGGGATAATAGTTGGTCTTTTAAATGACATGTAACCTCATATCACAAATGACTTGGAAAATTTACTTCTTCAGGCGGTCAACCTTATATGTTTCATATGAACAGCACCAGACATAAGTTCCATCATGGTTCCTTTGTTCAATGCAGATTCTTCATTCACTATTGAATATCACTTTCATCCAATTGTCCACACACACCCTGATTGGTTTCTCTTTACTTTACTTTAACCTCATTTTCTTTTGTTTGTATGTTAGTGTTGGTTTTTGTTTGGATTTTCTATAGATAAATCCCATTTCATTCAGTCTGATTTCTTCTGCTTCTGTTACAAACACTGACTCTTGTTTTGTTGTGCATTTATTTTCAAGGCCATGTTACTTTGAGTTTTCTGTACTGAAGTTTTGACATCTTTCTTGGTCAACCAGAATGTTTTCCCTTTTTAACTGTCCCATTTTTTATATTTGCACCAAATTTTATGACACTGATTACCAATGTAATGCAATTTTTAGACACTGGTCACCAATGTAATGTAATTTTTAGACACTGGTCACCAATGTAATGTAATTTTTAGACACTGGTCACCAATGTAATGCAATTTTTAGACACTGGTCACCAATGTAATGCAATTTTTAGACACTGGTCACCAATGTAATGCAATTTTTAGACACTGGTCACCAATGTAATGCAATTTTTAGACACTGGTCACCAATGTAATGCAATTTTTAGACACTGGTCACCAATGTAATGCAATTTTTAGACACTGGTCACCAATGTCTTTTACCACACTCGCTATGGAATTCCTTCATAAATGAGTTTTACAATCCTTTCTATTGTTTCAATTGTCAATTCTTTTGTTGACAACATGTTTCCTACAAGGCACTTTACTTTTTTGACCATGTACCAGACTAGATTCTTTTTATTAAATATCACCAACAGAATGAAGTTATTTTTTTTTCTGATTGTTGAAAAAATCAAAGGATAATTTCAATGACAAAAAAGTTACACATGAGAGTGAGATGTAAACGGATAAAAAAATAATTGAATTTTTAATGAAATAAATTTTAAAGAATCAGAATTTTTTAAAGAGTCAGAATTCAGGAAAGATAACAATCAGAGTGTAATTTACTCTTTTTATTCTATAAGCAAATATTTTTTCAATTTTTTTTACATGGTGATATATTAATATTTATATTTTTCAACAATATTTTCATGGCGAAACAAATTAAACAATTGTGATTGTTATTCACATTCTTCTCTCTCACTCTTTCTCTTTTGTCCCTCACTCTGTCTCCTTTCTACTGTTTCTCTCACTCTTCTCTTTAAATGCAAAATTTTAACATTTTTCTACTTTAAATTACCAGCATTAATCCCCCCCCCCCCGCCAAAAAAAGCAATACTTCAAGTTTAGAATGTATTTTAAAACTTTTCTTGAAGTTTTTATTTTATTTTTTATTCTAAGCTAATAGTTTAAATTTAAATTTTCAATATGCAAAATAAATATTTCAAATCATATTTAAATTATCAGGATTTTTTTTTTTATTGCTAAAATCAGCCATATTGACAAATCCGGTAGCACAACATAATTCTCTCTATCAAAAATATATTTAAAAAATAATATATACTTTTATGAAACTCTGAGGTAAGATTAACTGACTTAAAGTTTAATATAAATTCCTACATTCCTTTCAGTTTGATATTGCAGAAAAGCATTTGTGGTACAGTGGATAACGGCTCGGAACGAGAAACCGGGGAGCCGAGTTCGAATTCCAGCTGAATCCATTGTATTCACTTACGCGCAAATACCCTTGGGAAAGGTATTAATCCGTCTCTTCCTTCCAGTTATGGGTTAAATAACAGGACAGATTGGGTTCTATAGCCTTGGTTGGCAACCAGTCTACCGCAGAAAGCAATGGCAACCTACTGTGAGATAATCTTCTGCCCAGTCAGTCATGTCTCTTTCGAGACATGATCGCCCAAGCGTGTATCACGTATGGCACCTAAACTGACTGACTGATTTATGAGGTGTTGACACATATTGATAACCTGATGATTAAAAGATTTAGATTAAAGGGGAAATAATTTTTTAACTACCCAGTAATCTTAATTTTTTAAAAATATTTTAGAGCTATCTAATATTTCCACTCATTACATTGTTTGGACTATTGTCCTCATCTTTATTGCCATGTTTATGACGTTTTGGCCATCTTTAGGTGTTAGGAATTTTAACTGAACCCTTTATTACAATCACTGGGGTATAGCATTCTCATTCCATGTGCCCAGTGGATATAGATGTTGGTTAGTTTTAGTGTCTTGACCCAAAGAGTTGTGAGTTCAATACCAGGCTACAGCAGTGCTGAACAAATACTTTAGAGAGTTAAGTTAAAGGGAGATAACTAAATGGCTACCAGAAGTGGCATTGCACATGGAATGAGAATGATATACCCCAGTGATCATAATAAAGGGTTCAATTAGAAATTCCTAGCACCTGGTAAAGGCTGGAGGGTACAACAGCCAAAACGTAAACATGACAATAAAGATGAGGACAATAATCCAAACAATATAAATAGTGTAAATACTACCACATCTCAGAAGTATAAACAAATATATAATATTTTATTGAATTTTTGGCTTTATAAATATGCTTGTTGAGGAAATGTTATAAAATTACCTATAAATTTTAAACTATTATAATTAATGCTCTTATTTTCTGATAATGTATGAATGACTATATTTGCAAATATCAGTGTGTGTGTGTGTGTGTGTGTGTGTGTGTGTGTGTGTGTCTATATATATAGAGAGAGAGAGAGAGACAGACAGACAAGATTTATTATAAAATACTAGAGGTTACTGAATTGTAGTAAGCTTTCACATTTATGTTTAGTAAATATAGTTTTTACTTAAGAGCAATATCACCCAGCTAGTACAAATTAATAATTGAAAAAGATTTAAAACATTATGAATTATTCTAATTAGAATTTAAAAAAATGAAAACAATGAAAACAAGATTCATTTTTCATTGATAAAACTTGTTTTCTTAAGGCAATATTTAATTAGAAAAGCTTTTGTTTTTATGAATTCAGATGTACACCATTTTATTCACAAAAGAAATTGAAAGTGTTTCTCATTAAATAATGTCTTAGTTTTATTGCATTTTTTTATGATTCAGAGAAGATTTTCTGTAACTGAAAGTCTGACATAAGAAAAAATAATCCTAGCACTTGTCCTTATAACTTGTATAAATATTAACCATTACCATTTCATAAAATTACATAAGTTGTTGGGGTGGTGGGTTACAGATGTAAAAAATAAAAAAAAGATTTTTACCAAGATTAAAATAATAATAATAATAATAATAATAATAATTTAATTCATTTGTAAATAAGTTCAGAAAGTTTAACTAAAATTCAGCAATTATCTGATTTTTGCAATAATTTTAAAAACCCAGCTTTGATGGATTTGGATGAAACTTTTAGGGTTGATTATTCTTATAACTGGCACTAATTTCGGAATAGAAATGACTAATTTATTATTATAAGAATTGGTAATAGCTGTAAGAATTCAGACAACTTCAGTATTGCTAAATTGACTGAAAATTTTTCAAATTAGATTCATACTTACCTTTTTATCTCCCAGATGGATGGATGGATGCACAACTTCTCTTGCTCCACCTAATCTTCCAATGACAGACACTTATTCCTTTCTATTTTTGAATTATACTTTGAACGCTTTGAGTGCAAATAAGACAAACAGACAGGCAGGTTGTTGCCTTTCAGGGTTCATTTTTAGTGTACATTTAAGTTTGAGAATAGTCAAATTCATTTTTTGCATTTTCACTTATGAGAATGGTCAAATTCATTTTTTGCATTTTCACTTATGAGAATGGTCAAATTCATTTTTTGCATTTTCACTTATGAGAATGGTCAAATTCATTTTTTGCATTTTCACTTATGAGAATGGTCAAATTCATTTTTTGCATTTTCACTTATGAGAATGGTCAAATTCATTGCAGTTATTTTCATTTTAATAATCATCTACTATTTGCTGAGATGATGTCGATATTGCCTTAGCGGATGTTTGTACTCTCTGTGTGCTCTTGTTTAACTTTATATTTGTTAATTTTCCTGAAATAACATTTCAGATATATATATTTTATTTTTGCATGATTTTTAAAACCGAGAATTAACTTTTGTTTACAAATGTGTCAAAATGGCTGATTTTAATGATTTCTCTGAAAGCAGTAACAAAAAATGTAATCATTTACCTTTCAATTAAAACTACGATAAAAGTTTCATTTTTAAAAATTAATTTTAAACCTTAGGGATGGAAAATTATTGAAGGTACCTACAAAATATCCTATTATGATAAAGATCGTTGTTGTGTGTGTGTGTGTGTGTGTGTCTATATATATATATATATATATATATATATATATATTCTTCATTTGTAAATGAATTATTATGCAACCTAGGTTTCTACCATGTGGTATCTTAACCTAGGTCGCGTAATAATTTGTTTACAAATGAAGAATATTCTAAAGTTCTACAATATAATTGTATTGAACACTTTTTAATACAAATGTCTACTGGTCTAATTTTATTATGACCAAAAACTAAGTAATTAAACAATCAATATATATATATATATATATATATATATATATATATAATCCCTCCTGTCAAGCTCATGGAGAGAGAGAGAATATTGAAGCAGTGTTAGCTCAATTCATTCTCTTTACTACCAGTTATTAAACCTCTTGCTGGGTGTGCACTCTTTAACAGTACCTTATTATTTTATTGTTTTTCAATAATTATATCATCGAGTAATAAAGAATCGAATCCATTGCTAAATCCGCTGCTATGAAAGTCTGTGCAGGGCCCAAAAGTTCTTTCCGTCTGAATCTATCCTGCACATATATAAATATATATTTTTCGATTATCGATTTTTGATATTTATCGGGGGTACCTCGACACAAAACCTAGCTAAGAACACTCGCAGACGCTTATAGTATAACTGTAAATTTTTAAGAAAATCGGTTTGGCCGTTTCGGAGTCTATAGGTAACAGATACACACGCACATGCACACACAGACAAAGTTCCATTTATAAATAAGTTTAGATTTAGATTACTATAAAACTGATTTTGATGATAAAATTTTGTTTTTGCATTGAACATTTTGTTTTTAACATCATGTATGCTCATTTTTTGGTGAATCTTTTGAAGTGCCTACATTGTAAAGGCTCTTTTATGTTTTTATTTTCATGGGTGGTAAACTGAATCCGGCAGCAAAGCCTCTGATTGGGAGGTTGTGAGGAGCATGGAACCACCTCTTAATTGCTGTTGTCCCCCAGGTCCACCCTGACCCGGAGTGGTAGCACCTGTTAGGGTCCCGCCATGGGCAAATAGTTCCCCCCCCCCCCAAACTGGGGTCAAAACACTATAAAAATATAAAAATAGACTTTTATAGAAAAATATACATTTTGGAAGGAAAAATATTACCAACAATACATTTTTTAAGGAAAAAAAAATATTACGAGTAATACACTTTTGAATACAAAACTAGAAGGCATATTTAGTTTCTAAAATAAAAACAAAAACAATTTCATCAAAATCTGATCAAATCAACCTTCTCACTGAACATTAAAAAAAGATACCTTAAAACACTACCTTTTTGGCATTAAATAACACACAGGTTGATATGCTGTTAAACAAATCTTTCATGGGTGGCAAATAAAAACCCATTTCAACAACAATATGCACAAATATATAAAAACTCTTTATAAAGCATGGGTTAGCAGTGGCCCCTACTCAAGTGAGTTGTGGAGTTGCCCTCATTTGAATAGCTATTTTTTAATATTTTTAAAAATAAATCTTCTTAACTATATGAAGGGGAGTGCTGAAATTCCTTCAGAATTTAACTCTAAACATTAAGTTTTTCAAACACCTTTTTCATTGTCCTGGTAACTTTTCAGCACTCCATTGTACAAGTTTATGAAGTGCTACTCAATATGATGTGGGAATTTTTTTTAACATTTCTCATTTCGACATGGTTTTAGGTACCTCCACTCATTTACGATAACTAACTTTTAAATTGAATTTTTAAAAATGAAAAAATTTCCTTGAAACTTTTCTTTTAGTTTTTTTTTTTAATTGAAAGCTAAATGATTAAATTTACTTTTCCAGAAAGCAAAATACTCTGGTTAAGAATAAGATAGAAATTATTTGATTGGAATCTAAAATTGTTTCAATTTTTAAAACTTTTCAATTTTTTGGCCATTTTTGTTGAGCAATCGGCACATTTATAAACAAAAGTTAATTCTCAGTTTTAAAATCTTGTAAAACTAAAATATACAACTGTGACACATTATTTTTTGAAAATATCAAATTTAATGTTAAATTGACCTGATTAACTACACAAGTATTACTTGTTTAGCATGAAATTTAGAATAAAAGTATTTCTTGATCACTGAGAAACGAACTGAGCTCAAGACAAGATTTTTTTATCAAAATTTCGAACGTGTTAGAAGGGATTTAAAAAAAAATAATTAAAATACTTTGATCTTTCCTCTTATTTTAACATAAAACATTTTGATGTAAAATAAACATTTTGTTTTTGACGTAATAACTTTTTTTTAATAAGTTTGCACTGCAGCCTTTTTTCTTACTGTGCTGTTTTTTTTTCAGTGAATTATTGGAGTTACCTGCTGTAATGTATGGCTAGCAAGCTTGTCTCACTAGAGATCAATTATGACTAAATAGTGAGTTCGATCCTCACTGGGTGTCCTATACTTTCGGCTTGTACCACATGAAAATCGCTAATCATGAACCCGATTTTTAGTACAAAAACTTTCTTCCACAAACTTTTTTTTGTGAGCCGTTGTGCACGTGTTAAAAAAACTTTTCTTTTTTTTAAAGATTGTCTTTCTCTAATTTTCTACTAGTATTTTTGATTTTTTTCATAATTGACCCATTTTTAACCCAGTGTCCTTATTTGAGGACAGCATAAAAAACTGTAAAAAATAATGGGTATAAAAAATCATAAACCATTATTGATTCATCAATAAAATTACCTTCCAAATATTGCTCGGTTGGAAGAAAAATTCTTGTTATTTGTAAATGAATTTAATGTTCTAAAATCTGAGGTCACTGGGTTAAAATGGGTTAAGCTCTCCAAACTTTCTGGACGTAATTTGTAAACATCTTTCTTCCTTTATAGCCACACCCTCACACTTTTTTGCACCCCCGAAACAAAAAAACTATGTAGTGTTGAATGTTTTTAGTACAAAGTCTTCCATTATCTGTAATTCTGGGTGTGAATGATATGCTGTTTTTTTTTCTCTTTCTCACCCTCGATTATTGTACACGTCGAAACTTTAATTTTTTTTTAATTAAAAAAAAGAAAAGAAAGAAAAAAGAAATTGTACGCGAAAAATGAATGGTGAGTTGTCATTTCTTCGTCGTCGTCGTCGTCATCTTCATGATCCCCCCAGTCACTTCTCTTTTACTTGAGCTTTTTTCGACCCCCCGACCATCTATCCACCCTGAATGTCCCAGTTCTTTAAGTTTATTTTGGTTTGGTTTATTCAGCTGTTCTCACTCTTTCAACTTTAACTTAAAAAAAAATCTTATTTAAAAATATCTGTCTCATTTAATTCAGCAGTTTCTGTCTGTAAACACGAGCGGAAAAAAACTGAAAAAAGTTTTTTGGAAAATTTTTTTTTACTTCTCTTTTGTAGTAGTAAGCCTCACCTACCCAGCATTTTACATTGGATCTGTACCTTGTCGATAGATATGTCACTGTACTGTTGGCTTGCTTAACTTACCGTTTTGAAAAAAGGGGAACTTCTTTGACCATTTAAAAAAAATATATCATTATATATCGTTCCGTCATTAATTTGTAATAATGTCGCTAACTCGGGGCCAGCAAGGCTTGAAACTCAGACCATAAGTAAGTGAAGGCTTTTTATTTCAAAACTCTCTCAGTTGAAGATTTTTACAGTTGTGTTTTATTGAGCAGCTATGTTTTTTTCTTGTATTTCTGAGTCGTGAATACTATCTATTCTGGATGTTACCGTAACATTGTTACGTATTGGTCTTTTTAAAACAAAGCTAGGAAATAAATTTAGGGTCAACATTTCGCGTTTTAATTCGTTTGCTAATTCACCTACACTTTACCACCCCAACTTCAAAGACTGTTGTTACCAGCATAAAGCCCCACCCCACCTCGCAAAAAAAAAAAAAAAAAAATTACATGGATCATAAAATATTTTTTGAATTTAGTACAATTAAAGCTTTCTGATAAATTGAACGGTACCTATTTTACATCTCTAGGTCAAAGGGTTCTCGAGATTTGACCCTTATCAAAAAGGTGAATTTTAAAAAATAGTCACCAAGTTTAATTTTTAAACTTTAATAATAATCAATATCTCAGTTTTTTTTTTTTGTCTACAAAGCTAAAAATTATACCATTATTATTTTTTGTTTAAAGGTCAAATAGGATAATTTGACCATGACCGTAACATTTTTTTATCTTTAATTTCTCAAAAAGCATATCTTTAATTTTTTTTAAAATTTTGACAACAAATTTGTTTCAATGTGTACACCATTTTGTGGTGGACCTTTGAGAGTTGGGTCAGATTCAAAATGGCAGATTTTGCTATTTGCCACTCTGCTAACATTTTCTAGTTGTAAAGCTCTTAGAATGCTGATTAATCTTTACATAAAAGAACTATGATTAGATAAAATCAACAGAATTTTTGTGTTTAAATGTTATTGTTAACCAATCCGGTGAAAAATAACTTTACTTTTGGTCCAAAAATAAGATTGTTTACATTTTTATACAACAAATAAAAAGTGTCATAATGAAAATTGAAAATAATTATTTAAAAAAGTGAAACCATAATTACTTTTCATTTTAACATTTTGCTAAGTCATGTGCTGGTCATGAAAGTAACAGTATAACCCGGATATAAGAGACCCCGATATAAGAGAATTTTCTCTGGTCCCACATTAGAGCCTGTGAAAATATACCAAACGCGGATATAAGAGAAAATCCCGATATAAGAGAACTTTTATCTTGTCCCGACAACTCTCTTATATCAGGGTTACACTGTAAAATTTTTTAAGTCACTATGAAAATAAATGACCTCAAACATGACCTTAAATTGGCACCTATAAACTAAACATGACCCTCTGAAACAAGTCACTTATTCTCCAGACTGTACACTACAGCATGATAAAATAAGACCCTAAATTTAATGGGGGTAAAAAAAAAGTTTTAGAGTCAAAATATGTTATTATTAAGAGGGAAGACTAAGTATTTGTAATTATTTTTTCAATAATTTTATTTAATTTTTTTTTTTTTAAGCAGGTTGGAAATTTTGGTTGAAATTTTTTTTTTTTTGCCAGTGTGGTGTGGACCAGAGCTGACTATGGGAATTCAATTGTAGCACCTTTGTTTCTGCTGACAAATTTCAAAAATAAAATAATTGTTTGATTTTAATGATTTTAATGATCTATTCACAAGTTAATGAATTTATTTATTAAATTATTATTGTTAAAAAATCTTTGTAAAAAAAAATATATATATATATATATATATATATATTTTAAATCAGTAACTCCCCTACCAAACTTAAATTCATTAAATTCCTAGAAATCAAATTCTGTCTGCAGACTTTGTTTTATTAGTTTAAATACAGGATTCGTTGAAGGATCTAAATTCTCTACTTTTTCTTTTCAAACGGTTGTGCTATAGCGGGTTATCCATTCTTTTCCAGTTTATAGTAGAGAGTCTGTCCTAATGAAGGGTAGTAGTATGTTATTGAAGATTAACGGAATTTGGCCTTGTTGTAGATAGCCCACTATGTCATAAAGAAAGGTTATAAACCAAGAAAAGCAAATTGAGTTGAAAGATAACATTTTATATATACACATATCAATTAAGGTTTTACAATTAAAGTAATACTTGAATTATAGGACGTTAAAATGTTCATGGCAATAAAATGCTGAAAAGAGAATGCTTAGGAATGTGGGGGGGGCGTTGTAAGTAAGGAATGTCTTTGATGTATCAGTTCCTTAGGTCAGTTAGTAGTTTTGAGATAGAGAAGAAGGTAAGGAGAGGTGAAGGGAGGCGAGCATAGTAAGCCATTTGACTTGGTCAAGGGAGATACTAATCACTCTCATCTGCCTGGGTCTCTGTGTCGGTCTGTCTTGCAATGCTTCCTGTATCGGCTTTTTATTTTTACTTTTTGGATCGCAGGTGATCATTTGGGAATTCATATCCTTATTTGATTCTGGGCTTCCCATTGTCCGATAAATAAAATTCACGTAGGCTTGCAAACTGGAAATTAAATATTTAATTAATTTTTAGTTTTCAACTTTCCAATTTTTTCACTCTTTTTTTCTTATTTTTTATTTTTTTCAATTGGAGTAGATAGACTAAATTATCGCCCGGTTCACACTCCACCCACGTCTATTGAACAGGTGAAGAGACTCATCCCTTGTTTCCTGGTTAGGATGTGGTTTCCGGTTTTCTCTTTTCCAATCTTTTCCTTCTCACGTAGCCCCCTGCGCATCAGTGGCGGTTTCGCCTTGCTTGGGGTGATATGATTAAAAAAAAAAAAAAAAAGGAACCACTGGCTTAAAACAAAAGATAAACATTGGTGACTGTAAGTCCAAAATTTCAAGGTACTTAAATTTTCCTTCTTTTGACATGTAAACTTCCCACAGACATCCCATCTGCACTTAGCTTTAGTATTTTCCAGAATTTTTTTTATCTTTTTATCTTCTTGGATGTTTTTATAGCTCTGACACTTTACCCTAACCAGGTGTTTTTTTTTTATTGCCTGGAGAAAGGGAAAATTCTATTATCTTTACTTTATTTTCTTAATGTGTAGTCAAGATAAAATAAAGAAAGTTTTTGACCTGGTCACCTATCACATCAAATCACTTAGTCAGATATTTTAAATTTACTTATAAAAGAAAAAGCGTTTATTTATTTATTTTTTCCTTTTCTTTTTCACTTAGTACTTTTGTTAAACAAAACACATGTTTTTAAACTATTTTTCTATTCTTTAACCATTTTCTATTCTTAATCTATTATAATAAAATCCATATTTTACCAATCCACCTTAATATATGCATAGTTATCGTGTCACATTATTAAAAGAAAAGTTTGCAGCTTGTGAAAAGAGGTTCCAAAAAGTACAAATTTTAACAGTGCTTCCAAAAAGCCAGTGCATCTAAAGAATTCAAATGGAATTTGGCATCATAATATACATGGATGTATGGATATATATGGATGTGCATTGTGGTGCAGTGGATATTGACTCGGGGAGCCGAGTGGATATCAAATGATATAGCTGAGTTCGAATTCCAGTAGAATTTCTCGCATTCACTTACGCACAAATACCCTTGGGAAAGGTATTAATCCGTCTCTTCCATCCAGTTATGGGTTAAATAATAGGACAGATTGGGTTCTATAGCCTTGGCTGGCAACCAGTCTACCGTAGAAAGCAATGGCAACCTACTGCGGGATAATCTTCTGCCCAGTCAGTCATGTCTCTTTCGAGACATGATCGCCCAAGTGTGTATCACATATGGCACTTAACTGACTGAATATACATGGCAAGACAAACTAAAAAAAAAACTTGTAAATGAACAAGGAATATTAACATGAAATACAAATACACAAAAATGTTGATTCCTACAAAAGACAATTGATGAACTTGTGTTGTTAGAGTGAAGAAGTGAGCAGAATGATGCTTGGAAAAAAATTATTACAAGACAGAATTAAAGAATGGTAGAAGAGTTAAGGAAAAATAAGTATTCTGTAACCTGAAAGAAGCATACCAATTATTTAAATGAAAAAACCCAACCAGAATCGGTTTTTCAAAATTTACTGAGCTCAGACTAAAAGAATGTATCTTAGCAGGTGGTGCTAGAACATACTGTCTGTGTTTGCACAATATATCAAAATATGAATTGGAGGGCTCATCTTGGGACACTGACTAAAGATTAATGATATTATTTAACCTATTGTCACCAATGCATAGCTGCTGTTACCTGTAATGAAGCAACATCTAACTGCTACTAAGGTGACTGCTCAACTTGTAGCAGTTTGATGGAGGATTTTGTTTTATATATAGAAGTTCTAAATAAAAATCTAATTGATGATTTAATCTACAAACAGTGGCTACCAACTTATAGAACCACCCTGTAAAGTGTATCACAATCTACAGAAAGAATTTATTGAAACTTTTTGTTTCAATAAATACACCTTGAAAAATCATGATTCCATTGTCAAAGAACAATCAAAATTTTGTTTTAAAAAAAAAAAGTTCTTTGATGGCTGGGGGAAGTCACAGTTATTGCACATTTTGCTGAGAGTTATTCATTTGCTTTTTTAGCATGCTACACAAAGTTTTCTCTGGAATAATTCTCAAGTCACGTTATCTCCATTTGTCTTGTATTACAGAAATGATAAGGAGCATATTAATATTGTAATTATATCAGATTGTCTCAAGCATGACACAGTAGCTGCCCATTTGTTTCAAAGAAAACTTATAGAAATACTGGAAAAACATCTTAATTTTAAGATCAAAACTCTGATATATTTCTCTGATAATGTCTCTTCACATAATAAAAAATGTTATCAATTTGTGCAGTCATAAGGCTGACTTTGGTATTGACACAGTGTAGCACTTTTTTGGTACATCTCATCGGAAAGTACCATGTGGTGGGTTAGGTAGCACTATTAAGAGATTAGCAGCAAAAGCAAGCCTGCAGCAACCCTACAATGGACAAATAATGACACGAAGACATTTTTTTTTTTTTTTTTCATAATCATGTGGCCCCAAGAAAGGCATTTTACTGCCACTGTTGTGCAGGGGGTTACATAGGAGGAATGTTATGTGAAAGAGTAGCAGGTTACAGTGGGTGTCAGGAAAAGAGTATGAGAAGGAAGAGAATACTGATGAGAGTGGGGTGGACGGAGAAAAAAGCATGAGAGAGACAGAGAGGATGTAAGTTAGTGAGACAGATGACTATTGACTTTACATTTGAATTCTTGAAGATTATAGCTGTTGGGAAAGCAAGTAAGCAGAAGGAAATTCCACAAGTGGGAAGTGTGAGAAAAGAAACTGCTGGAGTAAAATTTGCGTTTATAATTTATCAGTTTCACAGTAAAAGGGTGGGACCTAGTTGCTAATCTTGTGGCTCGAGGAAATTCAATTATTTAAGAAAAAAAATTTCAGACATAAACATGGCTCCAAGCCTGCTCGTGCTACAACTGAGAGCCAGAACTGGAGGCCTATTGAAAAATGTTTGATTTTCAGAAATTTTAGAATAAAAGTCCTGGGTATGATGGTAAACTGCATCCAGCAGCAAGGCCTCTGATTGGGAGGTTGTGAGGAGCATGGAACCACCTCTTAATTGCTGTTGTTCCCAGGTCCACTCTGACACGGAGTGGTAGCACCTGTTAGGGTCCCAGCTATGGGTAAATAGCTAACCCCCAAACTGGGGTCAAAACAATATGAAAATACTTTTATAGAAATATATGTAAAAATAGACTTTTATAGAAAAATATACTTTTGAATGAAAAACATCACCAACAATATATTTTTTTTTTCAAGAAAAAAGTTATTACATTACACATTTTTGAAGAAAAAAAATTATTGCCATCATAAATTTTTGAAGGAAAAAAATATTGCCAGCAATACATTTTTGAATACGAAACTAGAAGACATCTTCAGTTTTCTAAAATAAAATAAAAAATAATTTTTTTTTCGTCAAAATCTGACTTAATCAACTTTCTTAATATAACCGAACATTAAAAAAATATCTTTAAAATCTACCTTTTCTGCGTTAAATAACCCACATAGGTTGATATGCCGTTAAACAAAACTGAAATCAAATCTTAGAATAAAAAGTTAACTATTTTTAAAATCAATAAGAATAACATTTTGACCCATACCTGAGGATAATAAAACGTGTTAAAAGTTTAATAAATGAAAATATGTGTTTTTCTTGTGGATAAGTATTTATAAAACAAAGAGGTAGTTAAGATTTCTGGTAAAAGATATGATCTGCATTATGTTAAAACAGAAACATTCACACTACAGGTCTCACCAAACTTTTTATTTAATCTACTTTCAGGAATTGAATAAAGTCAATCAGTTAAGTGCCATACGTGATACATACTTGGGCGATCATGTCTCGAAAGAGACATGGCTGACTGGGCAGAAGATTATCCCGCAGTAGGTTGCCATTACTTTTTGCGGTAGACTGGTTGCCGACCAAGGCTATAGAACCAAATCTGTCCTGTTATTTTAACCCATAACTGGAAGGAATGGACAGATTAATACCTTTCCCAAGGGTATTTGCGCGAAAGTGAATGCAATGAATTCGGCTGAAATTTGAACTTGGCTCCCCGATTTCTCACTCCGAGCTGCTATCCAATGCACCACAATGCACATCCGATTGAATAAAGAGTCCAGTTAAAATTTCCATTACAGTTACTGGGTTTCTAGAAACTACCTGAAGAAGGCTGGAGAGCATAAGCTGAAATGTCTATATGACAATCATCTCAGAAATATAGACAGATAAAGCAAAATCATTCTAGGAAGGTTTCAAAACCTTTAAAGCTGCTTCTTTGTCTGATCTGAGTGTGTAATGTTTGCAAATGATTTTCAAAATTATCTTTGCAAAAGTATGAAAATGTTTTCTCTCCATATTGAAAAAAAGAAACTCAGAAATAAACATAAAAATGTTACTTAATGATTTATAACAATTTTTCCTTTATTGAGAGGGAAAAGGATGAAACAAAAAAATAACCAGTGACAAGTGTGGTCAGAAGAAACCTTTAGTTTTTCATGGTCAATTGAATTGGTATATTTTCCATACTTTTCATAATAAAAATGGGTTTCATATTCACTGGATTGATTATTATTTTCTGTAATAAATCCAGCTATATACACAAAAGCCATTTTTATTTCTTCAGAAAGAGATGATTCTAAATTTTACAGAATGTCAAATATTTCTGAACCTTCCTCACAAAGTTCATAACCACAAGATGTACATTCGTGACTTGGCTTAACTTCAAAAGCATTAATATTCAAATTTTGATTTATAAGTAAAGATGTCTGCCTGATATGCAGATTTTTAATACACTGTTGGGCATTGATAAAGGAGGTGCCACCTGATCCTTGACAAAGTTTACTAAATATCTTTTCTAATGGATCAGTTGTAAATCAGGTCACAGTCAAAAGTCCACTACAAAATGTTGTGCATATCTAAACTTATTTATAAATGGAACTTTGTGTGTGTGTGTGTGTGTGTCCGTTACCTATAGACTCCGAAATGGCTGAACTGATTTTCTTAAAAATTTACACAGTTGTACTATAAGCATCTGCAAATGTTCTTATCTCAGTTTTGTGTCGAGGTACCCCCGATAAATATCGAAAATCAATAATCGAAAAAATCGGGTTATCGAAACAGTGGTCCAATTTTTATCAAATTTGATACACTCAGAGATAAAGACATAAGAAACGATATTCAGAAGTTTCAAGGTTGCAGTTCTTACAATAGTACAGAAAATTGATAATATATATTATATATATAAAAGGCAAGATGTTTGTGTGTGTGTCTGTTTATCTGCCTGTATGTCTGTATTTTTCAGCCCTTTTATTTTAGTTTTTGCTTTGAGTTTGACTGTAGATATAATTGTAGTTATTAGTCTCAGCCATGATATCATTTACTCAGAGGACTTATTTAGCCTTCAAAATTCAGTTTACGACAAAAAAAACTTATTTAATATCAATATTAGAAAATCAAAATTTGACTTACATCCATTCATTTTTCTTTCAGTCTATGGTTTAGCTTTAACTGGAAACAACTATTGCTTTTTAGTCTTTCGTGCCAACGTCCAAAGAGTCTGAGCTCCAGGACTATGGATTAGTTTTAAAGCTTTCATTACACTGAGCAACACCGGGCTATACTGCTAGTCTTGTTACAAGGGAGACAAATTTGTTGTCAGATTTAAATAAAAAATTATAGATACGCTTTTTTGAGAAATTAAAGGTCAAGTATTAAGGTAAATCTTT
The DNA here is from genome assembly GCA_037127315.1 of Ascarosepion bandense. NCBI lineage: Eukaryota > Metazoa > Mollusca > Cephalopoda > Sepiida > Sepiidae > Ascarosepion > Ascarosepion bandense. Next base: position 57,500 of record JBBBDQ010001759.1, on the reverse strand, counting down.
GACCTTTTAACAAAAAATAAATAAATTGCCTTTTCAATCTTTTCAGTACTTTTTAAATGGTATAGAATTTAGTTTTGTGTGTGAAAAAAACAACTGAGATATTGATATTAAAACTTTGTGACTATTTCCTGGAAGTCACCTTTTTGGCAAGGGTCAAAGGGTCATATCTCAGGAATCTTTTGACATAGAGATGTAAAAGAGGTACCATTCAATTTCTGTCATGAAGTTCTGTAAGTGGACCAAATCTGAAAAAAAGAAATTGTGTTGGTGAGGGTCAGACTCTTCTTGATTTGACACTGAATGTCTCAATTACATTCTAAACTATATTTCTTGGAATACACCTTATCTTCAATGTAGAGTTAAATGGACAATGATCTAGTCTGGTTGACCATTACTACTGACAAAACATTACTGTTTTCCCTATGCTAGTGGCCATGTGCCAAATTCAGTTTGGTGATAGGGTCAGAGGGGGAAAATGTGAGTAACCTACTTAACAAATTTGAGTAAATTAATGTCAGACTAGGGAGTGGGAAAGACAGTAAAAAATTTAAAAAATAGACAAACATTGCTAAGAGCTACAAATGATAAAAAGTTATTGTTGAATGTTGGTTAATTGTACGTGATCTGACATGCAAGTAGGTTGGTGTAATCACTTCACATGAAAAACATATTTGTTCATGCAAAATACATGAAATGTGGCACAAAGCCGAAAGAGGGTGGCCTTCCGTAACTATCCTATACTTAGTTAATAGCATTCATGACCCAATCACTCATTACAATTTCTTCATTCACCAGAAGAAGAACCCATCCATCACCTCCCAATCCTTAATGAACCATAATACCACACATTTACAAGGGGCACCTAAAAAAGAGGAAACAAAACCCATGGCATAAAAATTTGCTTCTATATATAATAATACAAAAATATATTTAAAAGATTTAATGATTTTTAAAATACTCCACATAAAAATAACCTACTGAGTGAACTAATGGAGATATATATATATATATATATAAAGTAAACAGAATCCGCTCATGAACATGTGTTGGGTAGGTCCATTATAGTAAAGTGGATTAAGCCATCTGCTACATTAATTACTCTTCTATAAATGAGGTAGATTAGCTGGTCTTAGTTTAAGGAGGCAGCCATGTTAGAAGGTAAGTTATTTGACTACTACATTTATGGAGAGTCATGGATATTTGTTCAACTATTATAATCTTAACATCTTCAAATGTAAGGTTGACCAATATCTATCCCACATAGCCTCACAAAATGTGCCTCTTCCTCCTCCATTGTAACAATCTCACTCAGTAACCCTCTACTTGAGTAGCACTTGAGTCTTGTACTGAACAATATTTAAAAAAAAAAGAAAAAGTTTGAAATACCTTAAAGTTCACCTGGATTACTTAAAAATTATTATATAAAAGGTGCTCATGTTATATTCTTCAATTATTTTTTTTATAGATAAAGCACCGGTAGAACATTATTTAAACATTCATTTGTCATCAAGCTGTCAACATATTAACAGCTTAAATATACAGCTACTGCCTTGTTATAAAAATGCATTTATGTGATATTTCGAATTTAAATAATATTTGTTTGATGTCAGAATAGATGCGCCCGGTTCACACTCCACCCACGTCTATTGAACAGCTGAAGAGGCTCATCCCTTGTTCCCAGGTTAGGAGTAGATAGACGAAACTATAGCCCGGTTCACACTCCACCCACGTCTATTGAACAGTGAAGAGGCTCATCCCTTGTTCCCTGGTTAGGTTGTGGTTTCCGGTTTTCTCTTTTCCAATCTTACTCTTACGTAGCCCCCCTGTGCATCAGTTGCGTTACCGCCTTGCTTGGTGTGATATGAAAAAAAAATACCGATTAATTATAATTTAAATCAGCTAATAATCCTCAAATAAAGTTCCAGAAAAGTACATTTTATCTATGGAAGTTTTTTTTTTAATAAAGAGAATTACATTGCAATAAAAACTGGCTAAAACATGGTGCTAAAATCAAATTTTTTAGCAAATAAAAAATCTTCCCACTCAATTTGAATAATTTTTGAAATGGGGCAAAGGTATTTGATTATTGGAAATACTAAATTTAATATAGCTTGAAATTAAAGCTAAAATAAAAACTTCAAGAAAGATAATTCATTCTAAGCTTTAAGTATCATGAATCTGTTGAGATATTTTCTTTTTTTTTTTTTTTACTGCTATGATAAGATTCTACAAAGTCATCTTGCTGTCTCCCCTTTATAAAGCTCCTCTATCATTTTCAATGTGCATTTGAGGAGTTACTCTATCATAAGTCTTCAAGGCAGCAAGCTTCATAAGCACCGAGGCTCTATAGTAAAAGACTGGGCAGGTAAAAATGAAAAAACTGCTTATTTGACAAATGGAGCAGAAGGGCACCATTGAAGAGATAAAAGTTCTTGTTGAAAAAGGACTTGTATGACATTGTACATTCACTGGGGAGCTGAGTTCGAATTCCAGTTGAATCCATTGTATTCACTTACGCGCAAATACCCTTGGGAAAGGTATTAATCCATCTCTTCCTTCCAGTTATGAGTTAAATAACAGGACAGATTGGGTTCTATAGCCTTGGTTGGCAACCAGTCTACCACAGAAAGCAATGGCAACCTACTGCGGGATAATCTTCTGCCCAGTCAGTTATGTCTTTTTCAAGACATGATCGCCCAAGTGTGTATCACGTATGGCACTTAACTGACTGACTGACATTAATTTGAATACAATTGTATTAGTTTTTAAAATGTTGTAAATATAAAATTAGCCTTTGAAGATAAACAATACAATAAATAATGTATTACCTTGGTGAAATGTAAGTTCTACTTGAGCAGCTTTGAACCGCTGCTGTGTGGAACATACGCCCTAGGGGTTGCTTTCCTAATTACTACAATCTTAACCTGTTCAAGTCTAGTGTTAACCATTGTCTTCCACACATTTCTGCATAAGCTGTGCCTCTTACTTTGTAACCCTCTACTTTGAGTGACTGTTGGGCCTTGTACAGAGTAAACATCATTGTAAAAAAATATTTCCATTTTCTGTAAATACAGGATGTGTGTGTGTGTGGTGTAGTGGATATCAACAGAGAACAGCAAATCAGAGAGCCAAGTTTGAATTCCAGTTAAATTCCTTTCATTCACTTATGTGCAAATTTTCTTGGGAAAGGTATTAATCCGTCTATTCCTTCCAGTTATGGGTTAAATAATAGGATAGATTAGATTCTATAGCCTTGGCTGGCAACCAGTCTACTGCAGAAAGCAATGGCAACTTACTGCAGTATAATCTTCTGCCCATGATAATAAGTCATGATCGCCCAAAAGCGTGTATCACGTATGGTGTTTAACTGACTGTTAAATACTTCCCATATATTTCAGTTCCATGAAAAAGACAAATTCATGATTTCTAAATGAACAGATATGGTAAGTGTTTATTATCATATAGCTCGTCAACTCTTCATTATCAGACATGGGAAGTGTTTATTATCATTCTATGAGGGATGATGATCTTTTATTTACCTTCTGACTGATGTCTTCATTTTTATTACTATTATGACTAGTTTTAATCCATAAAAATTTCATGGTTTCCAATTTTTATTTTCTAATGAATCTTGATTATTGAGTTAATGATTGAGTGAGCTCATGGCCAGTAGAAATTATCCTATCATATTGTTAAATATTTGAACTTAACAACTTTAGCAAAATATTGCACAATATGTGAACTCTGTAAGTCACCAGCAGGATTTTGTTGTCAGATCCTCATATGTCGAAATCAATGGGAGAGTACATCACACACACATATTTTCTATTATTATTTTTTATTATCATCGCTGATGGCAGATGTTTTTATGTTAACGTCCTTGTAACCCCTCTGAAGTTGGCTCATGTGAGCCGAAAGCTTAGAACCAACTTAATAAAAAATTATCTAAATGTTGGAGAATTTTTGTCTTTATTTTCACCTGAAATTAAAGCCAAAATACGATGTTTAGAACGACTCATGATTAAACATAATAGACATTCATTGTCCATTATATTTAACAGTATATGTTTAGAAAATTATCTGCTGCCTCTATATATACATATATAATTATGAATTAGTTGTGCATTGTGACATGGAAATTTCTATGTTTCGAGATAGATTCTCTTCATCAGGCAAGGTTTGATGTTTGTTTGCTGTGTATGGATGTGGGAAGATATAAAATTTAAGTGTGTTTCTTTAGAGCATTCATTTTTGGATTTGGCCCCAAAGAATACATACTAACCAACTTTTTTTCCTTTTTCCCCTCCTTCATCCTACCCTTCTTTCTTCCCTTCCCTCCTTAACTGTTAAGATGTCAACCTGCCTTTAACCTAATTTTATCATTTTCCTTTTTTTCCTCTCTTCTTCCTTTTGGCTTTGATGTGATATTCACATTTAGTACCAAGGCTGTGTTTTTCACTTTCTTATCATTTTGGTCTATCTATTTGTTGTAAAGCTTTCTTTTTTTATAACACGAAAAATTTTGTTATATTAATAATTTTGTTTCAATTTACTTTATTTTGTTAGTTCCTCAGAAATTATTTTCTTTAAGCATTTGTTGGTTATATGCATGTTATTTCATTTAGATTTTTTGCCCATTTTCTAATGTGAACATTTTGCAATGTCTACATGACATTTATCTCATTGTGTTTATTTAATAGATTTTTATTCTTAAGTGATTTAATAATAGTTTTTTTGTGTAAACATAATGAACATGGTTCATTTAGGGGCCTACACGTTTTAGTTTCTTTTAGAATTTTCCACTTTATTGTGGGTGCTTTTTTTTTTTTGTTTCCTTTAGCTACCAATGATGTTTCGATAGAGATGTTCTATTTTTGTATTTGTTATTATTAAATGAAGAGGTGTGTTGGAAAATCCACCGTTTAAGAGTATTTTTAGTACTCCCTATATAAATTTTTATATTATTTGGGTTTTCCTTTGAAGATTTTTCACATTGATAGACAATTGATTCTATTAGGCAATTCTAACAGGCAATCTATAAGGTTTTTACAATTACATTTTTTTCTTGTCTAAATTGTCATTTTCTGTTATCCAGTTGTTTTTAATTTTGTTAAAGTTTTTTAAAATATTATTGTCATTTTTTAATGATGTTTTTCTAGATTGTTCATACAGCTGTAATTTAATTTAATAGTGTTTTTATTAAAGATCTTACTTAGTGGATTTTCTTCCAGAAAGTGTTTCCTAATTAACATGAGGAATTTTTTCCCCAATTTGTTAGTAGCCATTTGTTTGAAAGAGGGGGTGTACCAGATAATATTTCTATTCCTATTTTGTCTTTGGTGGTTGCTTTTCCTGTTTACATTTTTAATATTTGGGTTTTTATATCCACTATTTTTTAAGGCAGTATTATAAAAATTGCTATGCTTATTAAATATACACAATGTTTAGAATGGCTCATGATTAAACATAATAGACATTCATTGTCTCTTATATTTAACAGTATATATTTAGAAAACAATCTGCTGCCTTGATACACTATATATATATATATATATATATATATATATATATATATAATCAGCAAGCAGTGTGGGTATAGAAGAATCCAAAGGAGTATCCTGTACATACAGTGGTAGGATAACACTCTAAGAGAGCTCTAAATATATATGTATGTAAATACATATAGAGCAAATATAAGAAAAATTAAGGCAGACACGTTATTTCATGGTAAATCGGAAGTATAGGCCTATTTCAGGTGAGCCATCATCAGCTTCCGTCTTTATTTTACAAAAAATCTTTTGTAAAATAAAGACGGAAGCTGATGATGGCTCACCTGAAATAGGCCTATACTTCCGATTTACCATGAAATAACGTGTCTGCCTTAATTTTTCTTATATATATAAGAAATCGATTCCTATCTAGATTCCAGCATTATTTCACATTAAATATTTGTTATATTTAGAACTAGTGGCACTGTTTAAACAATATATTTTCATTTTTTTACTTTTTTAAAATTTTATTGAGGCATTAAAGATTTAAAAAAAAAAACCAGGCCAGTCAATGAAAATATATTGTAAAAAAAACAAAATCATCGTAAGTATTTACTAAATATAACAACATATATAGTAATAAAAAAATATATATGCACATACAAGTGCCTGCTGAAATGTTTTCAGCTTGAACCACTTCCTTTTTTTTTGTGTATGTGTGTGTGTGTTTTAGCGTAATTAATTTTTCTATGTGACTACAAGAGTGAGAATCAGACATTTTGGTTTTTAATATTTTACAGGGAAAAAGACAAAAACAATACAGAAGAAACTTTTGTAGCACTTACCAAACCTTGAGAATCATGGAAGTAGCTTCTAAAACTCGTTGAGCATGGTTCTTCAAGTTGTTTTTAACTTGTGCTACTTTGACTGATAAAACAGAATTCATTCATGCCACACTAGCCTTGATGACTTTCATACCTCCATCTTGTTATATATCATAGAGTTACTGTTTATTAAATAACTGTTCTTAAACAAATATAGTGACAAATCCTATGTATCCAAATTTCAGTGCAATAATTGATTCTACTACTTTCTATATTATAAAAAGATCCTGAGTTTCCCTAAAGTTCCCGCAGAGGTATTTAGGTACCTTTATTTAAATGACCTTTTATAACTTTTCGGATTTCCTTTAGAATCCATTTTAGACATCCTTAATAGAGTGTCATTGAGCTTGAAAACCCATTAATTTTGTGCTTTGTCTACATGACAAATGGCTTATTTGAATTTGGAACTTCCTGTAAGTAATTTCAGACATGGCTGTTTCTGTCTCCATAGGGATTTTTAGTAGGTGGGGAAGTATAAGAATGATAATAAAAATAAAAAAATGTCACATTTTCTTTACTTTACAAAAAAAAAATCTGATTGTTTGAGAAATTTGCTCCTGTACTGATGAGCGGTTGTATTTTTAAATGAGGCTCTTTGTCTTGAATGTCTATTGAGACTCAAACTCACTCCAGGCCTAAAATGAAACAGTTTTATACATACAACTGTTAAAGATGCTGGATGAATGGTTGTTTTTTTTGTTTTTTTTTTGTATTGCTCCAGAAATTATCTAATTTCTAGATGCTCTATATTTAGAAGAATCATACCATGTCTGGACTAGTGCTGCTCACTTTTCACTGTCCAGATTTGACTGAGTTCAGAAATAATTAACTCAATATGTCCCAGGCCTGGCATAGAGATGGTGTCACTAATAAAAAATTCATATGGTTTTAATGAAGTACTAACCTTCAAATGGCATGTGACAAAATTTGGGCCCAATCAGATTATTAGTTACAAATTAAAGCTATTTAAGTGAAGCTACTGTTGCAAATTTTCAAAACGATGGAAAAATCTGAATTTTGTGTGTTGATAAAGCGTTGTTTTCTGACAGAGGGAAAAATACTGTTCAAGCAAAGCAATGGCTTGATAAGTTATTCAGACTCTGCTTCTTTGGAAATAATGGTTAAAAGGTGGTATGCTGACTTTAAACACGATTGTACAGACACAAATGATGTTGAATGCTCGGGTGGCCCAAAGTTAGCAGTTGTCCCAGAAAACACCAAAAAAATTTACAAACTTGTTTCAGCCGATCATAAATTGAAGTTGCATTAGATAGCCGAGCAGTTGAACATACCAGAAGGCAATGTATTCACCATTTTGCATGAACATTTGTCAATGAAAAAGCTGTGTTCAAAGTGTTTGTTTTGTTTTGTTTTTGAGGCTTAATGACCTATCAATCCTTATGGGATCATTTAAGGTCATAACCAATGATTTTGGGTAAGGTTATTTTATTTTTACATTTTTCTTTTCACGATTCATTGGGATTTGTTTTTAAGAGCAGGGTCCCCAAGTCCTACCCTTGTTATTTAACCCATAACTGGAGGGAATGGACGGATTAATACCTTTCCCAAGGGTACCAGTGCTTAAGTGAATGCAGGGTATTCAACCGGAATTCGAACTTGGCTCACCGATTTCTCTTTCCGAGCCGATATCCACTGCACCACAACGCACATCCGTCACTATGCGCTTACAGCACCTGGTATTCCAAAGTGGTCATCCATCTAAGTACTGACCAGGCTCAACATTGCTTAACTTCGGTGATCGAGCGAGAACCGGTGTATTCAACATGATAGGCCGTAAGCCCAGTGTTCAAAGTGGGTACTGTGGTTGCTCACAGTCAATCAAAAACAAAAAAGCATCGACGATTCAGTGTTGTTTGCAACTGTTTCAATGCAACAAGGAGTGATAATGGATGAAACATCAATCCACCACTTCATTCTGAAGTCAAATTAGCAGTCATCTGAGTGGACAGCATCAGGTGAAAGCCGTCCAAAGTGACCAAAGGCGCAAACATCATCAGGCAAGGTTTTGGCCTCTGTTTTTTGGGATGTGCAACGTATTTTGTTCGATTACCTTGATAAAGGAAGAACCATCAATAGCGAGTATTATATAGCAATATTGGTGTATTTGAAGGAAGAAATCACCAAAAAACGGCCACAAATGAAGGAGGAAAAAAGTGATCTTTCAACCAAGACAATGCACCATGTCACAAGTTAATCACTCTGATGGCAAAACTACATGAATCGCACTTCGAATTTCTTCCACATCCACTCTATTCTCCAGATCTGGCTCCCAGATAAATCATATATATACACACACACACACACACAGTACTGTGCAAAAGTATTAGGACAAGAACTATTTTATCTTTTATGAGGCATATTGACAGAAAATAAACAATTTAATTAAAGTAATTTTATTTGATTTATTCAACAAATACTTTAACAAGAAAAAAATACTTGTTACAAAATAAATTTAATATTTAGTATAATAGCCTTTTGCTTTGATCACAGCCTTCATTCTGTCAGGCATTGACATCACAAGCTTCTTCAATGTATCTAATGGTATCTCCTGCCAAGCAGCTTGCATTTGTTCCTAAAGTGTGTCTTGCAAAGTAACATTAGATTTATCAATTTTTTATACAAAATACCCCATAGATGTTCAATAGAGTAGTTTAAAAAAAACTTGTTTAATAGAAAATAGGAAAATTAAATTTAACTTCTTTTTAATACATTTCTATTACACCTAGTTTTAAATAATCAATATTTATTAGCAATTTACTTGGCTTTTCACCCTGTATTTGAATTTCAGTGAGGTTTTAGGAAAATCACCCTTGTCATAATACTTTTGCACACTACTGGTAGTGTGCAAAAGTATTAGGACAGGGGTGATTTTAAACTTTATTTTGATGCCTCATAAAGGATAAAATAGTTCTTGTCCTAATACTTTTGCACAGTACTATATATATATATATATATATATATATATATATATATATATATTTTATCATATCACCCCAATCAAGGCGGTAACGCCACTGATGCACAGGGGGCTACGTAAGAGTGAAAAGATTAGAAAAGAGAAAGCCAGAAACCACATCCTAAACAGGGAACAAGGGATGAGCTTCTACACCTGTTCAATAGACGAGGGTGGAGTGTGAACTGGGCAATAGTTTAGTCTATCTACTCCAATTGAAAAAACAAAAAGAAAAGAGTGAAAAGATTGGAAAAGAGAAAGACGGAAACCACATCCTAAACAGGGAACGAGGGATGAGCCTCTTCACCTGTTCAATAGACGTGGGTAGAGTGTGAACCAGGCGATAGTTTAGTCTATATATGGTCTATATATATATATATATATATATATATATGGCAGAAATACTTACCACATAATGGTAAGATATTAGTTGCATTGGTGTCTTCATCTAATTAATTTCTTGCCATTATGTGGGAGGTATTTCTACTGTACCCTGTATCAATAAATGATTGCAAAAAAAAAAAAAGATGAAGTTAAGATCTCTGACTAAACTTCACATCAATGCATGTAAATATGTTATTCCATCTTTTATACATGAAGTTTTCTTAATAAGCACTCCCCAATATCTTTTTCCTTTATTGATGTCATAATAATGGCTTTCCATAAATTCTTTTCCTTTATTATCAGTTAATTGCTATGGCCTTTTGGGAAAGATGGTGGAGTAGTTTCCTGTTGCTTTTTATTTGGTTTTCACTTAAGTCATCCTTCTCCTAAACTGGCTGCCATCCAAGGCTATTAACTCATAGCTAGGAGCGTGTGAAAATATAAATTCATGTCTTTCCCATGGACATTAGTGTGAAACTAAAGGATGAGGCTGGAACTTGAACTCTGCTTCCTGGTTACAATTTTTGTGTTGATAACTTATGGCACCTGCATCGTATAAGTTTAAAATAATGGTAACTCTTCTGGTTCCCTTGGCTCATACTGAAAAGACAGTTTTCTTTTACTGCCAAATCTAGTAGTAAAAAGTAAGAAACTTTAACTCCTGAAATTGGGATGTCCTCGACCGACTTTTGTCCATTTGTATATAGGTATTTCAGCTCCAAGTTGTTTATCTTCTGTAAATGTGCAAATCATCATGACCTATATAGATACATTAATGTGTACTTAATTCATTCATAGGGTTTGATGAAAATTTAACCTCAACCTGTTTGTAAACATTCTTAATTGCTTTCGTAATTACGTTCCGCTTGCATATAAATCAATTATTATTTACTGAATTGCTTTGGAAAACAAACAATTCTGGGTAAATAGTTAGTCTAATTTTTCTTCTTTAATAGGCTGTTAATTATACATTTAATGTGTTTTTATCATTAAGTGCCACATATAAATGACTACTTTATGAGTGCTTGATGTCGTATTGTGGAAAAAAACAATCTGTAACAAATGGTTTGATATGTGGCAATTTAATCAAAAGATTTGTTGTGTGGTAAAAGTTGATCTTCTTTTAGTTTCCAAGTTATTTTAGAAAGTCTTTGATTAGGTCATGTTGTGAATATATCTTTGGTTTTCTGTGCCACCAAAATTATATTTCAAAAAGGATTCTCAGAAATAAAAATAGATTGAGACCTGTATCTGCCATTTTGCTATCATGTAGATCAGATATTACTATTTTGTTTAGCATTATCTTAGATAGATCTAAACTTATATAATAAATGGAACTTTGTGTGTGTGTCCGTTACTTATAGACTCTGAAACAGCTGAACCGATTTTCTTGAAAATTTACACAGTTGTACTATAAGCATCTGCGAGTGTTCTTAGCTAGGTTTTGTGTCAAGGTACCCTCAATAAAAATCGATAATTGAAAAAATCAGGTTATAGAAGGAGTGGTCTGATTTTAATCAAATTTGATACATTCATAGACAAAGACATAAGAAATGATATTTTTTCAGCCCTTTTATTTTAGTTTTTGCTTCGGGTTGGGCTCTAAATAGGTATAATTGTAGTTCTTAGTCTCAGCCATGATATCATTTACTCAGAGGACTTATTTAGCCTTCAAAATTCAATTTACGATGAAAAAACTTATTTGATATCGATACCAGGAAATCAAAATTTGACTTACATCCATTCATTTTTCTTTCAGTCTATGATTTCGCTATAACTGGAAACAACAACTATTGCTTTTTAGTCTTTCGAGCCAATGTCCAAAGAGTCTGAGCTCCAGGACTATGGATTAGTTTTAAAGCTTTCATTACACCTGAGCAACGCCGGGCTATACTGCTAGTATTTAATAAGCTTAGCTTTGTATAGCATAATTGTTTCAGAGCACTTCATGAAAAGTTGAATGAATAGTTATTGAAACCAGTTTGCTTACCATCGTATTGTGATTGGTATGGGAGAGTTAACATTCTTAAATCTAATGAGCTGTTCTAAGATGTGTTCTTTCCTGTCGATTTAGTGGACAAGTGCTTTATATTTTGTTGACCTGTAGCCATGTTCACAGTTGTTGGCCTGAGACTGAAAGTCCATTTTTTATTTATTCCTGTCAGAGAAACTTGATCTGTTTGAGCTTGTCCTACTGACCTCCAATGGCGGATTCTCCTCTGTCACCAACATTTGAATAACACAGTTGGTGTTATTTCTGAATATGCAAACAGAGCTGGTTTATTTTGTCGAGACATTATTTTATTGCACCATTAAAAAAACTGGACACGCACAAAACTTGTCATTTTATAATCTGTTCTCTTTTTAACTCTTATTATTATTATTTGTGGCTGACTATTATCCAGCATAAGGAATAAGAATGTAAATAAGTATACTTCTTATTTTATGTGCTGTGTGCCGTCTTTAAAATATGAATGATCATGGCTCTCCACAACTTTCTGTCTATTGTAGTTTGCAGCAACTCTTTACTATCTGCTCTGCTATTCATTCACAAAAACTTGTAAAGTATATTACTGTTTTCTTCTGCCTGTTTTGCCTTTAATATACACTGTGAGTATTAAATTTACCAAATCCTCTTTCCTCATTAAAAATTTCAACTCTCTCTTACTAATTCTAAGTACAAGGGATTTTGCGGTTTGTAAAGGAGATTGCCTATATAATTGAATAAAAGTCCTACAATCTATTTTTGTATAGTTTATACTTGTAAAAGCCCTACAATCTATTTTTGTATTGGTTTATACATGGAAAAATCTAATCTATTGTAAAGAGCCACCATGCCATGTATATTATAGCCTACCATTGTCATTCCTTTTGTATTTCATTGATAAGGTGTAAGTTCCATTCAAACAGTTTCTTCCTACAAACCGCTACTTTGTAGGGCCAGCTCGCATGAAGATACTTTCCTGATCACTAAAATATTAACCTGTTCAAGTCTAACATTAGCTGTTATCTTTCTCACATATCCTGATAGCATTATCTAACATAGATATTTTATATGCTTTAATTAGCTTTGTGAGGCACAATGCCATAGTTTCAGAGCACTTTGTAAAAAGTTGAATGACTGCTTATTGAAACCAGCTTGCTCACCATCTTATTGTGATTGATATGCAAGAAATCTTAAAGTTCTTAAATATAATGAGCTGTTCTAAAATGTGTTGTTTGCTGTTGAGTTGACAACTCTGTAGGTGAAAAGCATAAATCCATTTCTTCTCAACTCGGCTCTTGGTTAATTCACTCAGTTGAGTGCCATACGTGATACATGCATTGGGCGATCATGTCTCGAAAGACACATGACTGACTGGGCAGAAGATTATCCCTCAGTAGGTTGCCATTGCTTTCTGCTGTAGACTGGTTGCCAACCAAGGCTATAGAACCCAATCTGTCCCATTATTTGACTTATAGCTAGAGGGAGAAGAGATAAATTATATTGAGTAGTAATTAATGGGAGATCAGTTTATTACTTCATAACAATAGAAATCCGTTTCCCTACTTTATGACCAGTAGAAGTCTTAATCATGATTCCTATTCAGTCAGTCAGTTAAGTTCTATACGTGATATACGCTTTGGGAGATCATGTCTCGAAAGTGACATGACTGACTGGGCAGAAGATTATTCTGCAGTAGGTTACCATTGCTTTCTGCGGTAGACTGGTTGCCGACCAAGGCTATAGAACCCAATCTGTCCTATTATTTAACCAATAACTGGAGGGAAGAAATGGATTAACACCTTTCTCAAGGGTATTTGTGTGTAAGTGAATGCAAGGAATTCAACTGGAATTTGAACTCTGCTCTCCGATTTGTTGTTCCGAGTCGATAGCCACTGCACCATAATGCACAGCAGAACAAATTGGACTTGCCAGCCATAGCTGCCAGTCAAAGAAAATCAAAACTTTTGCATTTCGTGTTGTCAGTTGCTTCAAATCCCAGCTCTACTTCATAGACTATATCAGGAAAGACTGTTTCTTTTTCTTATTCATTTTATTATATGAGAGGGAAACGTGGTAGCATTGATCCTAGAAGACATTGAGAGGAAGAACTTCTAAAGAATGCATGTCTGCTTAGCCTCTTGCCATATGCAGCCTTAGCCTGACTATGGAATTTGGGTGCAGAAAGTGTGCTGACACTTTAAACTTTTTGCAGCCCTCTGCCGACTACCTGCTGTCTTGGTCTTTATCCAAAACATACACAAAGTCAATCTATCACTCAGAATTCCACGTTCACAAGGTATTCTGACTAATTGCTTGCCATTTTACCCCCCCCCCCCCCAGCCTCTGCGTTCTATTCCAAACTGAGAAGGTAACAAAAAAAAATAAAAATTAAGCATTCCACTATCTTTCTCAAAATATTACAATTCACAGATTATTCAAGAAATAGAGAGCTTTGATTGCTTTTGTCTTGAACTGATAACACATTTAAAAAAAAAAACAAAAAAAACTCTTAGATTATAAATTTGTGTGTGTAGGGGATTATTATTTTTTCATTGTTTATCATTGTTGATTTTAAGATTATTTTCACAATATATCAGAGGTTTATGGCTATATCAGGTTGAAACAACAGTTCTCATACATTCACTGAAGTTAAGCAACTTCAAGCTTGTTCAGTAGTTAGATGGGTGACCACATGAGACTACTAGGTGCTGTAAGCTTGTATGTGTGGGGGATGTAATGGATAATGGCTTGGAATTATTAATTGAAGAGCCAAGTCCCAATTACAGTTGTGTTCATTATATTCAATTATGTGAAAATATCTACTTTGGGAAAAGTATGAGTCCACCTCTTCTAGTTGTGGGTCAATTAGTTAGACTTGTATCACTAAAACCATTGTTATCTCCAGAAAAATAAATCTAGAATCTAACAATATTTTCTGGCTTTAAATAACCTGCAAAAGGTTGATAAGCTGTAAACCCCCCCCCCCCCCCAATAGATCAAACAATCATAACTTATCAGTTGTGTATGTTCCTCAGGTTGGAATCTTGGTCTAAGAAACCATGTGTTTCTTTTCTCCAACTTGTCATTTTTGTTTTTGGTATCTGCTGAAGGTGTATATTTCAGAAATTGTCTGTGTTGTGGTGCAGTGGATATCAGCTCACAATAAGAAATTGGAGAGCTGAGTTCAAATTCTAGTTGAATTTGTTGCATTTACTTACATACAAATACCCTTGGGAAAAGATCTGAATCCATTCCTTTCCCCTTCAGCTATGGGTTAAATAACAAGACAAACTGGGTTCTATAGCCTTGGTTGGCAGCCAGTCTACTGCAGAAAGTAATGGCAACCTACTGCAGGAAAATCTTCTGCCTAGTCAGTCATGTCTCTTTTGAGACATGATCGCCCAAGCCTGTATCACCTATGGCACTTAACTGATTAACTTTTTCTGACCCCTACACTAAACTTATCCCCTTTCACTATGCACTTGATCCCCTCTCTCAGTGAGGTTAGTGGGGCATGACTATGGAACCTTGAGAGCTCATTGCCTGTTCTTTCCTCAGTAATGGCTCCCACAAGTTATTAATTAGGTACCTGCAAATATTTTCTAAAAAAGAACATACCATGATAAATAAAGACCCCCAAACATGATAAAAGCAAAGTATAATAAATGTTTGTTATTACTAAGAGAAAAGACCAAAATTTTTTAATCTTTTCTTTCATGTTAGAAATTTTGGTTAAAAATTTTAGTCTTCTTCTTGTCAACAGGTAGTATTTGGAAATGTACTTTTTTTTGTAGTAAAAAAAAAACCCACATTGTTTTGGAAATTCTTGCAAATTTTAAATGTTTGTCAATTTTTTTTTTTTGATAATGAATTTTTACGAATATTGTTTTCATTTTTAAAAAAAATGTTTGAAAAAAATTCTGTATTAATTTCATCCTTTTAGATAATATTAAGTGAAAACTAAATTTACTTATCATAAATGATTTACTAATAAATCATCAAATACTAATATTTGAAAAAAATTTCAAATATTTAAAAAATTTGATTGTCATTTTGCAATGAAAAACACTTTTGATATGGAAATTCTTGCAAAATTAAGGTAATTGGCAGACTTTAATGAAACTTTAAGAATTTATTCGCAAATTAAATTATTTTTGAAACATTTTGAAATGCTAGTTCTTTTTTACATATCTAATATGTCCACTTATTTAATTTTATGAAATTTAAAGAAATTCATTTTTGTTGTGTTTAATGTTTACATTAGTTATAAGGACAAGTCCTTGAATGTAAATTATCAAAGTTTTGATCAAACAGAACCACCCAATTACAGAAAATTTGCTCTAAATTATAGAATAAAAATATGCACTAAAATTATTTAATTAAAAAAAAAATATAGAAACAGCTGTCTTAAGAAAAAAAAAATTAGAAGAATTATTTAATTTTATTAAAATTTTAATTATTATGATTTCTGAACTTTTAAATCTAAAAATTTTGTATTAATCTGTATCGGTCAAATGATATTGTTATTTAATATAAAACTGCATTTACTAATCATAAATGGAAAAGCTGACTACAATTTAGTGCCCCCCCGGCTCGATATTCAAAAATACTTTTTTTCATATTTGTACTTTTCTAAATACAGCCATCCATACCCAACCAGAAAAACATGAGCAGTAAATATAGTAAATTTAAAGCTCATTAGTAATTTTCTAACATTTTCTCAACAAGTGTAAGACAGACTATGAACCCAAAGTATGTAAAATTCGATAAAATATTAGAATGCTTAAAATATTAAAAATTTTTAAGATTAAGAAGTTATAACAATTATCTGCTTCTTCGATAAATTTCCCAAGCATCTTGCTGTCAATAAATGTGTCCATCAACATGACATGGAAACATCCACATCAATATTTTAAACTATAAGTAATATTTGCTTCAATTCAGATTAATTATATTTACTAATTTTTCTCAAATAAAAACTATATTTTTTGAAAGACTAGCAGTATAGCCCGGCATTGCTCAGGTGTAATGCAAGCTTTAAAATTAATCTATGGTCCTGGAGCTCAGACTCTTTGGACGTTGGCACGAAAGTCTAAAAAGCAATAGTTGTTTCCAGTTAAAGCGAAACCGTAGACTGAAAGAAAAATGAATGGATGTAAGTCAAATTTTGATTTCCTGGTATCGATATCAAATTTTCTGCACTATTGTAAGAACTGCAACCTTGAAACTTCTGAATATCGTTTCTTTTGTCTTTGTCTATGAGTGTATCAAATTTGATTAAAAGTGGACCACACCTTCTATAACTCAATTTTTTTCGATTATCGATTTTCGATATTTATCGGGGGTTCCTCGACACAAAACCTAGCTAAGAACACTCGCAGATGCTTATAGTACAACTGTGTAAGTTTTCAAGAAAATCGGTTCAGCCGTTTTGGAGTCTATAGGTAACGGATACACACACACACACACACTCACACACAGACAAAGTTCCATTTATAAATAAGTTTAGATATCTTTAATAAAGAGAAATTTAAATAAATTGAAATTCTGTTTGAAATGCATCAAAATATTTTGCTTATTGGAAATATTAAATTTAATCTATTAACTCCAAATTATAACTAAAATAAAAGCTTCCTCAATAAAGATTTTTCATTTTTAAAAGCCATTTTAAGTCTTACATGCTTGGAGAACCTGATACTAACAGGCCAGATAGAGGGGAAAAAGTGACAGCAGAAAGCAAAGGATAACATATTTGAAGGGCCTGAGCAGGTGGATGACAGAACGTGGTGTAACAGGAGAAAGTGTGCTAAGAGACACCAGTGATAGGGAGACGTGGAAGGCCATGATCGCCTATGTCCTGAAAGGACAAGGCGCATAGAAGAAGAAGAAGAAACTGCAGACTAAGTTTTTTTGTTTTTTTTTTACCATTGTCTCAAAACAATTTTAATCATTCTAAATCACTTAAATTGACAGAACAAAAGTTTTTTTTCTAAATTAAATTCTTTCATTAAAAACAAAAACAGTATTTACACTTAATCGCAGTTCAATTAAAAAACTACATTTTTTGACAATTATAACAGAACAAGTTGTTTTTGTAAACTACATTAATAAGTTGACTCTTTAAAAAAAAACAATTAGATTAGGTGAATTTTCCTCTAAAACATGTAAATAATCTCCTTTAAATAAACTTAAAAATATGGAGCTATAATTAATTTAGTGATGCTTCCAACTTTCTGTAGGATACAAAATTCAAAGAACATATTTTTCTGTTATAACATAAATAACACTGAAATAAGTTATCAAATAGGTGAGTATATGTCATGTGAACAAAATATTGCACAAATTCAAATAAAAACAAAATGGGGACTGTAGCACCAAAATTAATAAGATTGCTGATTTTAGTACATGAATGAAACATTCTCATCCCCTTTACAGTCTAGAAACTGTCACCAAGATCTTTTAGTTTGAAAATAATTATAATGAAATTTGGTTTTAATTGATGAGAAAATTAACCAAATAAACCACTATGAAACATTTAGTACAACAATGAAACTTAATGAAAACAGTGGAAACTATATTGAGAAATATCAAATGATGAAAGGTATGTTTGTGGTGTATTCTGAGCAGATTAATGTGAAGAGCATTTATCAATGGTTACTTCTAACCCATAGTCTACAGCTTTCTCTGTTTTATCCTTTCCATTTCAAAAAGGAACTCTGACATTTTGGGTCCCAGTTTGACCCTAAAAAGCTGCTCTTGATGTTCTAGTGGCAGCCTGTTCGGTGATGGGTAAGAATAAGGTTCAGAGCAGAGAACCTTCATTCACAGCCAAGGTGGTGGCCAGTTGAGCAAGGATGCTGAGTTTAGGAAAGTCTTTTAGGTGGTATTTTGTTACCAATGTCCAAAGTTTTCACATACTGTCTTTGGGGTAGTGCTGTGCTTTGACAAATTTTTTCAGCAGGTTTCACTCCAGTCGAGACTGAACAGCATTGATGAGGGGCTGGATAGTCATCTGGCGATCCTCTCCATCTTCAATTCATTTGTGGGTTTGCTGATGTCCATAGTTGGAAATTAGAATTTCCAACTCTTCCCTTCCATATACATTCAACTCTTTCTCGCTCATGAAGCAGATGGGACGGAAACTTAACACACAAAATGCACACAACAGACAGGTGTTTGTAAACCCTGGACTGCATGTCATTTATTAAGTTATTAATAAATGTGACGCACAGTTGTTGCAGATTGAATGTGGTCTTTGTGATCTGATGCCTACCCTTGTACATATTGCCTTGGATGTTTCTAGCTAATACTGTCAGGTTGGGAGATATCATTTCCTTGATCTTTTCCAGATCTTTTATTGCAATATTCAGTTTCACTCTTATTAAGGCCACATCCACCTTTTCTGTTGGCAGGAATCTTTGAAGTATTTTAAAAATATTTTTGACACTACAATGTCCTTAATTTATATCATTTATTCTTCTTCTGTTTGGTTTTACTTCCCTTTTTCCCTGTGTCTGAGGGTTAGAAGTTCTGCCATGCCGTCCAAATCTGACGTTCATTTATGGTCTGATGGGACCCACAACAGATTGGCCCACCCTACCACAAATGACACCTTCACTATTAGTTCCGGCCCCGTTATTACTAGCTATATTTGGATTTGACATGACATATGAAATTGAGGCAAATTTTCATGGCTGGATGCCCTTCCTAACGCCAACCCCTCCAAAGGGACAGGTATTTGTCGAGTCACCATCTCGCCATAGTTTGCCACTAACTGGAGTGATGTGCTTGTCCGTTGTCAAGTAGATGGTCATCCACACAACCACGCTGTTCTCTGAACCGCTACCACTATTACGTTGGGCGCCACATGAACTACTGCTACCCAAGGAAATAGCAGGATAGTTTATCGAGGTTTACTCCTTTAAATCTGCAGAGTTGTCATCTACACTAACGTCCAAACGCTATTTATTCATGCTTGACACTATGTGAGTCACCAACCAAGGTCAACAGACCCCGCTCAACCAGGGTTTATTAAAGCAGTTAAAAACTTATCTAAATAATGCTATAGTTTTATTGGATTTTTATTTTACTATTGGGAGCAGATTTTCAGAAATAAAGACCAAATGTTTGAAAAAATTAATAGATGATTTACATTCCCCCAATGAGGCCTGCGTTTAACTGAAACCAATTTTGCCTACAAAATTTAATTTCTTGAAATTTCATGAATTTAAATGAAGGTGTGGTAACAGAAAAAATTTTTACCAAGATTTAAAAAAGAAAATCATTTAATTTATTTATGAACAAGTTCTGAAAATTTCATTAAAAACTCACAATTATTTAACTTTTTTTTGCAATAATTTTTCAATTAATGTGTTTTCGCATGAAAAACTGAATTACATAACATTAGATTTTCATTTTCTTTTGTAATGATTTGGTTACCCGCTAACCAAAATCAAAAGACTTTTATCAAAATTTCGAACATGGTAGAAAAGATTAAAATTTTTTAAAAACAATTAAAAAATGCTTTGATCTTTCCTCTTACTCTTAATTATAACAAACATTTTCATGGTGAAAATGTTTGTTTTTATTAAGTTTGGGACTGATTTTCTTCATACTAAGTTGTTTTTTCAGTGATTTAGTGGAGGTACACATTTTAATCCATCCTAATCAATGGTATTGGTAAGGTTCATTTTCGATGGCCTCAAATTATTTTGAAGAAAATGAAATTATTTAAGTTGAGAATTAATTTTTTTTGTCTTAAACAACTAATAAATTGTGATTATGAATTCTGAAGAGGACTGGAAAGCTTTCTTTGATGAAAAAGACCAAAGCCATCTAACCCCCCACCTCCACCTTGTACCACATCCGATGTAATTCATTTCATCTCACTGAACTTCTCACAAATTTAAATTGTTCCATATCCAAGAAAGCAGACGACAGCTTGAAATGGTGGAAGGCAGAAAAAAGAAAACACAAAAAAGGAGGAAAATTTTTTCATATTTTCAGTTCAAAATAAACAAAGCTACTTTCTGCCATTTAGCTGAGGACCCACATATATATCGTTTTTTTTTATTATGGAAAAATTGAGGTGTGTCTATAAGACACGTGGACACAGTTTTCTTGTGTCTTTTTATATATAGGGATGTGTATATATATATATATATATATATATATATATATATATATATATGACAAGTGGAGACTTTCATGGAAATAGATTTGATTGAAAATAGATTATGTATTTCACAATTCAAGTCTTCATCATATCTAAAAACAAGTGAAATATGAATGATGAATGTTTAAACAAATAAATGAATGAATCTTAGTATCCCTCCTCCCACATGCACACTTAAAAATTTTAAAATGTTTGTTTTTAAAGCATTAAAAAAATAGTTAATTCCCCTTACCAAAAACAAAGAACCCCCCCCCCCCCCGAAAAACGCATAAATTATTTTAAGTATTATTGCTTAAAGGTTGTCCAGTAGTCAGAATATTTATATCATTTTTAATTTGTCAGTTAATAACTTTAATTTAGTGACATGGTATATTAGATGCTATTGCCAAACTCACTAATTTGGTTGATAATGTGAGTTAAATGTAAATTTAAAATAAAAATTGGACTCCTCTTAAACTTATAATTTGAGTTGTGAATTTGATACAATTTTTACTTGTAAAATAAAAATAAAATAGATTTTGTGGTAGATTTGCTCTGTTCTGTCGATATTAATTGCTTAGAGAAATTATCAAGATGAGGAATATGAGTATTGAGTTCATCATGGGAATTGCTACCAAAGTCTTTGACTAGGGTGGAGGGAACATGGGGGACATGGATTATTATACTGAGTATAGGTGAGAATAATGCAACAGTTACTTGTGTTAAAGGTGGAATGGTTAATCTGAGTACAAATTCTTGCTTGACCTGTTGTGTTCACTTTTACATTAATGCTCTTGGAAAATGCATAAACCATTTTCTTACCTACCTCCTCCAGCTATGGATTAAATAACTGCGTAAACTGGGCTCTGTAACCTTGGATGGCAGCCAATCTACAAGGAAAGCTTTGAATTCAAAATCACAAAGACAAGAAACCATGCTTCCAATTTCCCCAGGAACTCATAATAATTTAGCAGTAATATAGAAAAGGAAGCTGTGGAGAGTCATGGTCAAATATGTCCTGAATAGACCTAATATTTAAAAAAAATGTATACATTGCTTATTTCCTGTTGGCTATTGATTTTTTTTCCCACTAGTTTCTCTCTCTGCTTTTTTTAGTTCTATCTGTTTTGAGATATTACATAATCAAATGATGTGGTAATAGGACAATTGGAAGCTATATTTTGACTCTTAGGTTCCACTGAGTCTGGCTTCAAAATGGTTTCTAGTCTTCGAATAGACTTGTAGGCATGATGAACTTGTAAAACTGGCCTGGCATGTATGTCAAGTTAGTGTTGATTATTAATTCTTGTTGGTTGAGTTGAATCAATGCTTGGCTTTCTTTTCAGAAACAGCAGATGTCCTTGCTTTTTGTACTTTTTTTATTTTTTGTTTTCTAGTAAAGAATTTTAATATGACAGATATAGACTTTCTGACTAGAATTGATTAAGGTCGAAGTTAAATGGTAAGTCACAAGCTCAGATACAATTGTTTGATGTGATTTGGTTATATGTAGCTGTCTTTCTTATTAGTTATACACAACAGTATAATTAAGGTTTGAATTATTTTCCTTTCTCTTCATATTAATAATTTCCTTAATTGTATTTAGCAATGATTATAATTATGAAGACTTTTGTACACAACTACACACACAGTTTAAAATTTCCTATATTAATGTAGGAAAGAGTGCTTAATATCGGAGACAGAGCATTTATAGATGTGTTATATGGCTGGCCACTCATAGCCAAGAATGCCTGTCTAATAGGGCAGCTAGCTGATCCCAATTGAAGATGCCTACTCAGGCACATTTGTGTTTCTTAACATCCAGAACTTATACTGCAACTAAAATGAGTGAACCTTAGTTACAGTTTTTGGGAGGGAGCATGTTATCTAGTGTAGACAACAGTCTGAACAAGGCCAGGATGCTCAATCCCTTGGGTATAATGAGTTGTAACTTTGTGCTAGCACAACAATCGGAGGCTCCTAAAAAGTCTCATCTACCCAATTTTACTCACAAGGCTTAGATCAACCCATGGTATGGTTTTCAGGCACTTTTCAAAGGTTCCACATGCTAGGATTGCCTCCTCTGATAACACCAAGAAGTCATCTTCCTAATAAATTGAGTAGGAGTGAGATTTGAATCTGTGCTTCATGGTCAGAAAGTGAACATTTTAACCACTCAGCCATGCACATTTATAGATATAGACTGTTGTATCGCTGAGGTGGCAGGATGATACCCAGAAGATGTGTGCTGTGTATCTACAGCACAATATCCATGCTAAGAGATATTAATACAAATAAGACAAACGCCAGACGACAGAATAACAAATAGTAGAAGAGAGGAGAAGTTGAGTCATTAGAGTCGCAGAAAGCACAGTCAGATAGTAATTATCAATGACACTTCGAATTAACCAAGACTATTATTAGTCTTTATTTTTGTAGTTACCTTGGTCCACAGACCCTTTCATTTTTGAGAGAACCAGAGGGGTGTTATTTGCTCTCCAATGTAGTGTAAACCTACAACACTGTATGGTGACTGTCAGTTTCATGCTTCAAGTGATCAGCACACTAGATCATTTGATGTGTGAAACTGACATTTATCATTCAGCTTTGATTTCTATGTTTATACACACATTCTTTTCTCTTGCTCTAAAAGGTGTTATATGTTACAATTTCAAGAATTCATAAGTATTTTATGTGTGTACAGCTGCACTGAACTGGGTGTGTATTGAGAATAGAAGAGCACCATCTTTTAAAAAAAACAGTACAATTTGAGGAGCAGGCCTCCATCAATACAACCGGGAGGTTCCATGGAAAAAGATACAAGGGTTCTCTAAAAAGAACTCGTCGCCTGCATTATATATAGACTGCTGCAAATGTTAATGACAACCTTGGTGTCACAAGATTTCTCAGGCTGCCACTCTCATTGAATAAATTTGCAGACTGAAGGTATAAGAGAGGGAGGAAACCACCACTTCTGATGCAGAAAAAAAAAATTTTTGGTGAAGAGGTGGTGTCTTGCTAATCAAAAATGAGCCTGCAACAGACATGGAACCTCACTTCTCCTGTATTCTTGTGACGCAAAATCATTAATTATATATATATTGGTTGTTTAATTTCTTAGTTTCTGGTCATAATAAAATTAGATCAGTGCACATTTTTATTAAAAAGTGTTCAATACAAGTATATTGTAGAACTTTTAAATATTTTTCATTTGTAAACGAGTTATTACATGACCTAGGTTTCTACCATGAGTGGTGTCTTCAGACGATTTTTCAGTGATGTATTGAAAATCATCTGAAGACACCACTCATGGTAGAAACCTAGGTCATGTAATAACTCGTTTACAAATGGAAATTTTAAAAATATAAGCTGTTATTTTTGCTATCTAATGTTATAAATTTATGGAGTGAAGTGATTAAGCAACAAGAAGTATTTATTTATTCACAGCGTTGTTATTTTTGTCGCTATGTCTTTCAGATATCTTTTTGTGTTAGAAAATGCTTTACTGTATATGGCGTTGGATCGTATGTTTGCATCGCCACATGCTGCAGTCTCTTTGGTAAAAGGAATATAAAGTGTGTTTGTGAGAGAAAGAGATGGAGTTTAATCTTTTATGTATTATTGATGCTCTTTCTTTAGCATATGGAAAAGTCTTTTCACTTAGATTTTCTTATCAGTAAGCTGAATTTTAGTCTAAAGTTATTTGTTCTCTCTTAGATTGCAGAACAAACTGGCATGTTTTTTTTTATGTTAAGAAAAAGGAAGATTGTTGTTGATTGTTGAGTGTATTTTAGTCAAATTTGTATCTGTCTGATATATAAGGGAGTGTTGAAACATTTTCAGTTTGATCATTCCAGAAAAAAATGATGTTTCGTCAGTTGGTCAGATTTTGGTAAATGGGTCAGTCTGGCAACAACCACAACACTAGTATGAAATCTTCTTCATGTGCCGTGTCCCTTCAGGACGTAGGCAATCATGAACTTCCACTTGGCTCTGTCTCTTGTCGCTCAAAACATTCTTCCTCTTGATATCTCACCCAAACCTTGCTATGGCATCCATTTGCTCAGGCCTATCAAGTAGGTCTTATGCTACTTTCCTCTGTCTCTCTTTCCTTCTATCTGTCCTGTGAGTATTAAATTTTCCAGGCCCTCCTTCCTCGTTACATGTCCCAGAAACCTTATCTGTCTCTTTCTTATATTAGATATGAGTTTTCTCGTCGTTTCCATCCTCTTCAACACCTCATCATTAGTCATGGGCTCAATCCATGGTATTCTCAGTATTCTTCTGTAGAACCACATTTTTGCTACTTCAAGCCTCTCCTTTCATCCTTGAGGAGATCATCCAACATTCACTGCCATACAGAAGAACAGATATCACATAGAAATCCAAAATTCTCTTCTTTGTTTCCACAAAGATTTTCCTGTCTCTCAGTACTCTGGTTAGCTTTTGAAATGCGTCCTTGGTCATGCCAATGTGTCTTTGGATCTCAGTGTCGCACTTTCCATTCTCTGTGAGCACAATTCCCAGTTATTTAATTTTTTCTACTTCTTTTACATTTTCTAAAATCTGACCTAATGACCAGACATCAAAATTATTTATTGCTGAATTTTTTCTTGGTTGATCTCTCTCTCTCTCATATCTATATATATATATATATATATATATATATATATAAAATCTAAGCAGGAGCCAACAACCAACCATGGTTTCGCTTAATGGTTCCCTGACGAGCCATAAGGCGAAACCGTGGTCTATTGAACCTCATCCCTTGTTCCCTGTTTAGGATGTACTTTCCGGCTCTCTCTTTTCCAATCTTTTCACTCTTATGTAACCCCCTGCTCATCAGTGGCGTTACCGCCTTGCTCAGGGCGATATGATTAAAAAAAAAACATATGTAGATTGTTTATATTTCTAGAGTGATGGGAATGTTTTATTACTTCTCAAACCCGTTCAGCACATTATGGCCATATTCATAGTTGATATTGAAAACACATGGATCACATGAATAATTCAAATTGAAAAGAAGCATGCATAAGTAACTTATGCCTTACATCAATCTTGGTGACAAGTAAATAGTGCTTACATTTATAATTTAATTTAAAAATCAGTGTTATAAAAACTAACCATGTTACAGCTAGTGTGTGTGTGTATATATATATATATATATATATATATATATATATATATATATGGCTTGGTAGAAGATGTCAAATTGTAGCCGACAGAGTTTCGGCATGTGTTTCGTCCTGTTATTTTGTGGTGCAGTTAGGTGTTGTTTTTCAGACTAGACCTGTGTTTCCTTCCTTCAGTAAAGATAGGTTGTCCTATTTTCGAAAAAATTCAATTGTTTATAAATTTAAATGCTGTTGTGATGCGGCATACATAGGACGTACCGATCTGAGGTTGGAGACGTGGGTTTCACAACACGTCCCCGCTAATATATGTTCCAGTGGCTCTCTCAGACCTATAAGAACAACACAATCTGTTCTGGATTCCGCTATTGGCCGACATCTTTTGGACAATCAAGTGTGTGCCTCGGCATATGAGGACAGCTGGTTTACTGTCTTACACAGCGCTCGGTCTACATATCATCTTCATATTTTGGAAGCAATTTGCTTGAAAATTCAACAGCCGAGCCTGTGCAGACAGAAAGAGCGGTTTTTACGCTCCTTACAATTGCTGGTGAGTCTGTGAGTGTAACATTTTTTTACTTTTAAACACTCTTGTGGAATTATATGTGTACACCCCCCTTACATTTTATGTGATTTTTTTTCAATCAATTTATTTTTAAACGAGTTCCATCATCTGGCATTGTAAGTAATTTATTTTGCCTTGTCCTTTTCCTTAATTCCCTTAAAATTAAAGCCAACGAGAACCCTTGATAAGAGTTGGCCGAAAGGTTCCTCAGGTTTAAATAACATGATGTCTGTTCTTTTTAAAGATATATATATATATATATAATATAATCTACATACAAGCCTGTTTCACTGTATCACTGCTCATCAGTGTGGCTAGACATTTACTTGCGCTTCTGGCTAGTATCGAAACTCTACCAATTTGGTGTCAGTCGGAGTCTCGACTCCCTAAGCCATTGGTGCATTAAATGAGAGAGGAGAAATTTTAGTGTTATGTAAGCAGTGTGTACATGCCAGTCACTGGAAGAACTCAATTAATTGCTGAAGAGTAATATATTTATTCCTAACATTTTAATATACTTTAGACTTTTTCATAAAATATAATTCCCTCATTATCAATATAAATCAATTTAGATAATTATTAAAGTTATGTTTTTTTCTAAATAATTTCAGAACTGATACTGTCCAATTTCATTCTTTTCTTACTTTTGCACTGGTGTACTTTTAAACTTCTTGGATGCTCACAAAGATGTGACCAGCATGTTAAAGAATGTAACAGATTTTGAATTCAAGATCACAAAAGAAGGTGTAGCTAAATAAATTTTTAAATTAAAAAATATCTACTGTAGAAAGTAATGCTAATGTACTGTAGGAAAATTTTCTGCCCACTCAGTCATGTCTCTTTTGGGACATGATCGCCCCAGTGTGTATCATGTATGGGACTTAACTGACTGACTAGAAACTTTAATAAACTGTGAATTGGTTAAGCACCCTACATTGCAGTGTTTGTTTTTTTTTGTTTTTTTGTTTATTTATTTATTTATTTTTTTTTCAGATGAGCAATATGATATTTGCTTCTCTAGGTCAACTGCTGATGGGTTAACAATTCTTGCCGAAAGAGTCTATCAAACTTTGGATAAGAATGTTGAAGATTGGAGTGTTGCTTTTGACATCTTGAATACATTTAACATGCTTTAGCAGCACTGGTTTTCTTCAAAAGCTGAAAGGTTATAGTATTTTCGGATGAATTTTTGAACCGATTCAATCTTGTCAAATTGTGAAATGAAAGTTGTCTACTATATCTTTTAATATTAATGCAGCTGTCCCCCAGGGTTCTATCGTTGAATTTTCATCATTAAACTTCCTGACAGCTTCAGCTCTCAACTTGGTGTCTATGCTGATGACAACAACTATTTACTCCTGCCTTAATAGTAATCTTGATTGGCTGATCTCAAAAGTGACTTGAAATCTGCTGTTAATTGGGGCAAGGAATAACTTGTTAATTTTAATGCCTCTAAAACAAAACCCCTCCCCTGAGTGACCCCTTTTGCCGTCCATTGGCATGGCTGATGCTAACCTTCAGGAGAGTGACTTGTTGCACTTTCTCAGGTGAACATTCTCTGCTGACATCAAGTGGAAATATTATATTGAATCAATTGTTAAGTCTGCAGCTAGGAAAGTTATGTTACTGTGTTGAGCTGGACAATATTTCTTGTCACAATATGTCTTAATTATTTATTAATCTACCATTCGTCTACGCTTTGAATATTGCTGCCACACCTGTCTGGTGCTCCTGTTATATATGTGGAGATTCTTGATAAATTTAAAGAATTTGCAATGTTATTGATCCTGACCTGGCAACTCAGTTTCAGTCACTTTCCCATTGCTATAACCTAGCTTCCCTGTACCTTTTCTATAAAAAAAATTGGTAACGGTTCTGATGAACTTTGCTCTATGGCACCTAGACTTTATGAATTTAAGTGCAGTACTAGATTGGCAACAAGGGTTTCATTTTACAGTTGATTTAGCAAGATGTAACCATAAGATATTTGCTAACAGTTTCTTCTATCACACTTCTCATTTGTGGAACTCTCTTCTGGCTCTATTCTTTCCAGCCAACCTTGATCTTCAAAAATTTAAATGCAATGTCAAGTGTTATCTGCTGTCTTCTTGATTTTTTTTCTTTTATTGTTCTCTCTCCTTAATAGAGTTCTTCTTTTTCTTATTCTTTCATACTCAGTAACCCCTTCTATCTTAGTGGCTTTATCTTGCTTTTGGTGAAATAATTGAAAATATATACAAAGAAAAAGCAAGAATAAAATGAAATAAAATGAGCAATAATATTTTAGTAAAAGAGAAGCATATACAAACGTAGACTGTTATGGTAAAAATCAATATAAATGGTAATAAATAAGTAATAAAATAAAAAAAATCAATGTAAATTGTAATAAATAAGTAATAAGTATTTGTAATGAGTAAATCAGGTGAAAGAGTTAAATAAAAATGAACGATAATAAAATGGATTGACCAAGTATCTTGATTAAATGGGAATGTGGAGGAGAGCCGTTTCCAAACAGCAAATATTTGGTATTCACTGAGTGAACAGTTAACATTACAATTCTTGCTTGTGGAACTCACTTCTGGCTCCATACTTTCCAGCCAACCTTGATCTTCAAAAATTTAAATGCAATGTCAAGCGTTATCTGCAGTCTTCTTGATTTTTTCTTCTTTTATTATTTTCTCTCCTTAATAGAGTTTTTCTTTTTCCTATTCTTTCATATTCAGTAACTCCTTCTATCTTAGTGGCTTTATTGCCTTGCTTGGGGGTGAAATGATTAAAAAAATATCCTATGACATATGTACCCCAGCCCCCACATGAATCTTCATTTGTAAGGCAAAGCCATCATATAATAATTCTGCTTGTTCCTTCCTTAGTTACTTAGTTCCTTCGTCCGTTACACAAACTCTCTACACAAGCTTTTCCTTCCCCTCTATTTTTTTATAATCTATAAACGCTACTCTGCTCAGCCTTTCTCTCACCTTTGCCAAATGGAAAGGTAGTAAAGAGTGAGAGAGTAGGAGGAGAGAGTCTATAGCATTATTGTAGTAGTAGCAGCTTAAGCTGGTGGTTGTAGCAGTAATTGTATGTGTGTATATATGTGTGTGTACTGTCCAATATAGTAAAAATAGGTAGGTTTGTTGTTGTATCCTGCAACCTAATAACAACATTTCTGGCCTCTATACCCTTGGTCATTACTCAGTTGGTCTTTTCTGTTTACAATGGACACAGGAGCCATGATTTTTCAGTAATAAAAAAAAAATCTCTTTCAAAATCTCACACAAAATAGCGTACAATATTTTGGTCATGGTCTGTGCATACGCCACTTAATATAATATAAAGTAGCTTCTATGGACATTACTTTTATAGATATTTTAATAAAATGACACTTTCTGTTATCGTTATTTTATTATCCAATACCTTTATGTGTGAAGAAGTTACTATCATTTGTAGTCTGACAAAGTAAAATTTTTCCATAAAGTCATAATTATCCTTCGGTAGAAATTCCATGGGTTCTGCTAGTGAAATATAGTTTTCTGTGTTCAAATTAGTCATTCTAAAAATTCTAAGTAGCTGGCCAGTTTTCTTAAAATTTTACATTAAAACTTATTGAGACACTATTATTTTTAATTTTGCTTTTTTTTAAGCTGTAAGATTTTGATGGTGTTTACTGAGTATTTAAGTCAATAAAACTTGTAAAATCTGCTTCACCAGGTCTACTGCTGATATGCTAATGATCATCACTAAGTATATATACCAAGCTCTCGACAAGAATGGCGAAGCTCAAACTGTTGCCTTGGATATCTCCAAAGTGCTCGACAGAGTCTAGCATGCTGGCCTTCTACGCAAGCTGCGGAGCTATGGTATAACTGGACATTTGTTTGACCTAATCCAGTCATTCCTCTCTAATCGCACATTGAAGGTAGTATTAAACGGACATGCCTCCCAAAACTACCATACGAACACGAGTGTCCCTCAAGGCTCTATCCTAGGTCCTACGCTCTTTCCCAATACTATAAGATCCCAAGTAGGCATGTACGCTGACGACACCACAATTTACTCTCGCCGCGATCAAAAATCTGGTGTTGGCGACAAAGCAAACCTTACTGTTGAGCTTGAGAAGGACCTCCAATCCGTGGTGGACTGGGGTAAGAAATGGCTTGTAAATTTTAATGCTTCCAAAACGAAGCTGCTATCAATTAACCATAATAGACAATCACTCCTACCTCCCATTAGCATGGAACAGGCTAGCCTCCCTAAGAGTAAAACACTATGTCTCCTTGGTCTCACACTCTCAGCAGATCTCAAGTGGAATGACTATATCGAATCCATTGCTAAATCCGCTGCTATGAAAGTCGGTTCTCTGTGCAGGGCCCGGAAGTTTTTCCCGTCTGAGTCCATCCTGCACATATATAAATCTACCATCCGCCTGTGTATTGAATACTGCTGCCACATCTGATTGGGTGCCCCTGCTATTCTCCTCGGGGTTTTTGACAAAATACAACGGAGAATCTGTAATGTGATCGATACCGACTTGGCAGCCTGGCTGCAGTCACTCTCTCACCGGCGTGATGTAGCTTCCCTGTGTCTCTTCTATAAATACTTTTACGGCTTCTGCTCCGATGAACTTAGATCACTGATGCCCCCTAGTTATGAATTTGCATGAGATACTAGATTAGCAACTAGGTCCCACTCTTTTACAGTGAAACAGATAAAATGTAATCGCAATTTCTACTCTAACAGCTTCTTTTCTCGCACTTCCCACCTGTGGAATTCCCTTCCATATACTTGCTTCCCATACAGCTCCAATCTCCAGGAATTTAAATTTCAGGTCAATAGACACCTCTTATCACACTAACTCACATCCATTCTCTTAAACACTCTTCCCATCTACTCAACCCCTATCCTTGGTATCCTCATTCGTCTATCACCCTCCTTCCGACATCTCCTATAACTAACCACTCTATCTCATCACTTTCCCCTATGTAACCCCCTGCGCAGTAGTGGCAGTGGAATGCCTTGCTTGGGGTGAAATGATTAAAAAAAAGAAAAAAATCTGAAGATAATCATTTTTGTCACATTGTTTATATAAATAAGTACAAACTAAACAAAACCTTTTTCTTCATTACAATTATTACTTGTTTATTGCCATTTGTCACCTTTAAATGTCAAGTTTTTCTTAAATTAATCAATAAATGGTCTTTTATTGCAAAAGATGCCTGCCTCATACCACTATAGTTCATACATGTATTTAAACTGTTGATTCCTAATTTGCAAATTTCTGGTTTATTTTGTATATATGTGTACATGTAT
This sequence comes from Ascarosepion bandense, assembly GCA_037127315.1. Lineage (NCBI taxonomy): Eukaryota > Metazoa > Mollusca > Cephalopoda > Sepiida > Sepiidae > Ascarosepion > Ascarosepion bandense. The sequence continues at coordinate 25,621 of JBBBDQ010001759.1, read as the reverse complement.
AAATATTATAACACAAGGCCAAATGATTTTTCAAAGGTAGTTTATACTTGTTGGGTGGGTTTGGCTTGCCTGATTGGTTTTTTTTTTCCCTTTTTTTTTAAATACTGAGACTACAAACACAATTCATGAAGAGGTCAGAATTCTGGAGATTCTATTTCTGAGGTAGCACCTTCACATTTCAATAAAATAGAAGGTTTGTGATATTTTTTGCCGCAGAGGTTTCATGGATTGGTTAAATTTTTACCCACATTATTTTCACCAAAGTTTCTCATATTTGCCTTGTGTTCTGTTACAAACTTAGTCAATTCTACTTATTGATATAGTCCCTATTTCAATTCAGTAAAATTCTGAATTCATTTGATCAGTACTTATTTGCCATTATTAGAGGGAAAAATAAATACTAACCTTTACTTGGGCTTGAACACCTACCTCTGACACAGGAGAAAAAAAAAATGACCATTTTAGGTTTGTTTCCAAAATCTCTGTATTTTTTTTTTTTTTTAATCATATCACTCCAAGCAAGGCGGTAATGCCACTGATGTGCAGGAGGCTACGTAAGAGTGAAAAGATTGGTAAAGAGAAAGCCAGGAATAACATCCTAAACAGGGAACAAGGGATGAGCCTCTTCACCTGTTCAATAGACGTGGGTGGAGTGTGAATCGGGCGAAAGTTTAGTCTATCTACTCCAATTGAAAAAAAAGAAAAAGTGAAAAGATTGGAAAAGAGAAAGCCGGAAACCACATCCTAAACAGGGAACGAGGGATGAGCCTCTTCACCTGTTCAATAGATGTGGGTGGAGTGTGAACCAGGCGATAGTTTAGTCTCTCGGTATCAGGCAAAGTAAGTGATTATCAGCATTTATTTGGTAACGTGTTTAGTTCATGAACTTCATTTAAAATATTTGAATTGGCAAAAAGGTTAATATATAATTAATTTCTGTGCAAAGGACTTTGTTCTATTAAAATCATCTTCATTCATTTTAGCCTTATCTATGATTTTCTGACACTTGTCATCATTTAACAAAACAAGGTCAATTGTTTCTCTGGACTTGAGACTTATCAAATTGAACTTGATTATATATCAATCACTTCTAATGTTTATTTTGTGAGTTGAGTGTTTTTATTTTAAGTAGTAGTAGTAGGTTACTTAGTAAACATAACTGGATCAGGCCATTATAATAGGGCACTCATGAGAATCAAACTCATAACACTTGTGAAGTGATCTGTAAGTTCAGCTTGTTAACCATTGTGCCTTGGTAAGTGACCAAAGTTTAAAGCAAATTATTAAATCTCTAAGATTTATTTTTGAATATTGAGAGCTAACAGATTTGTTCAAATTGAATGAAATTTAATAATTATTAAATATATATTAAAAAGATTTTACTTGTACTTTTTTTTCTATTTTTAGGGTAAAGAAATTTTTATATGGCAATATGCTGAAAGGAGAAACAACATCTGTAAAAATTAGAAACTGGCAGAGGATTATATTTTAGACTATTATCCTTCCTTTTCTTCTCTTGTTTTGTCTTTTTCTTTTAGGCCATGTTTTCTACTGTAGGACTCGGTTCTGAAAATTATGATTTTTGTATAAGGTAAACTTACTAAATATGATAAAGAATTACCTTTTTTTTTTTTTTTTTTTGTTGATTGAAAAATAATGCCAGCAAAACTGGTAATTTATTACTTACTAAATAATTTTTGTATTTTTCAGAAAGATGTTACCAAGCAAGATGGCAAAGCGGTGACCAGAAGTGGCAGTAGAGGCAGCTGCTACAGAACTTTGGCCTGTACTAGCAGAGATCATTGCCCCTCTGCCACTGGTACTCATCTCTTTTTGGTCCAGATTAATCCGTGGTGCACCAATTATTTGATGAGAGCGAACTGTGGTGGATTATGTTCACCAAAGCTTCTAAAACTATTGCATTGTGTTCCATTGCGAACTTTGTCAATTCTGCCGATCGTGTGATCATGCCGATCGCAATCATCCCTATTGCCGATCAGTACAAGCTGGATTTACACAACCAGGGATGGGTACTCAGCTCTTTTGCTGTTGGCTACATGAGCAGCCAAGTAAGTAAAACTAATTTAAATATTTCTTTTTGTCTTTCTCTTTGTAGAATAATGATTATTCATGTGAAGAATGGAATTGGCAAACCAAGTTCAATTCCCACCTACTCTGTTGCTGTCACTTTTGCACAAAGGCCTTTTAGGTATGAATCCATATGAACTCCCCTCCCTCACTATTTATGGCTTGCCTAGAAGGGTAGGCTAGGCTCTCTAGCCTTGATTGGCAACCAGTTGAAGAGAACAACAATTTTGAATTCAGAATCATGGAGGAATCAGTAGTGTAAGTTTTTCTTGAAGAGATTATATAGAAGGAGCATACACTTTACCATATATATATATATATATATATATATACACATACACACTACTGGCCATAATTATTAGGCCATGCCATGCCACTGTTTTAAAAAATGATGTATTTTACACTATTTTTTAGTATTTATTGCCAAGTGAATAATTGTAAATGAAAATAGAATGGTTCTTTTGTTAATACTGCACAATAACATGTGCATCAAATGAATTTATAAATATTTAATAATTGCCTATATTGCAGTTTCATCAATGAAAGAATGAAGAAAATTTAGGGTGATTCAGACGAGTTCATCTTTGCTTCCTTGCCTCGTAAAATTTTGCAAAGTAATAATGAGAAAAAGAACCATTCTATTTTCATTTGGCAATAAATACTAAAAATAGTATGAAATAGATAATTTCTTTTGAAAAAACTGGGGTGGCTTAATAATTATGGCAGGTAGTGTGTGTGTGTGTGTGTATATATATATATATATATATATATATATATATATATATAAATTAGAGAAAATTTTCAAAATTCAAAGGTGCCGGATGTACATTTCGACATAGGATCTCTAATAGAGACTAGTCACATCAGCGACATTGTTTTTTCAAAATGGCAAGGCCCTGGGTTAGAGTGTGGAGGGGTTTTAGGTTAACAACGGTCACAAAGTGGAAAAGGGCAGAGCTGGTAGTCGTGGGTTACAGGGTGTTGAAATGGTATATTTAGGAAGGGGAGGAATAGGAGTTCATATTTTATAAAGATAGACAACTAAATGAGTTAAATTACTTTTTAAAGTTAAGATTTCGGGCTGTTTGAAGAGGTGTATTTAGGCGAGAAGGAATGGGTTTCATTATAAGATTTTAAAAATTTTTATTTAAGTTTATTTGATTAAACCTTTTAGGTAGCTAAATGCCATTTACAGGAAGTTATCAGTTTAAAAATTATTAGAGAAAAAAAAAATATATATATATATATATATATATATATATGTGTGTGTGTTAACCAAGGAAAAAGGGGTTTAGTAAAAGAATCCATATTTTCTAAAGATAGGCAATTAAAGGAGCTTGGGATAGGAAGGTAGGGGGTTAAAATACTTTTTAAGGTTAACGTTAGGGTAAAAGTAAGATTAAAACTTAAATTGAATCCTTTTAATTTATATTCTAACATCTAGTCAACGGGGATTTAAATTCTAAATTTAAGTATTCGAAAAATTTGCCTTGTGGCGGCACTTACTGATGAATTCCCTTTTAAGATTCAGTAGCTGGTGTTGGTGGGGGTATTTTAATATTGAAATTTTTTCCAGTAAACATAGACAGCATCTATCATGAAAATTCCTTGGAATACTGGCTGAACCTATCAGTTTCCAGCTAATTTCAGGATCCAGCCCTTCCTCTTTCATTTTCCAGAATGCCTGCAAAAGGGCTATCTGGTACCTCTGACCGGGGTTCGAAAAGGAGTACCTGTGGTTATACAGTCTTTGTTTGAAAAGACTGGCGGACATACCGATATAGGTCCGAAAGTCGTTTTTTTTGTTAGATGGAGAAATGCGGGCTTCATAAATCACCTGGGTGGATTTGCATTTTCCCTCCACCGGGCAGGTGTCCAAGGAATTACAGTTGCATTCGTTTAGAATTCCGGACCTAGATTCAGCATTGCGCAAGTTCACCAGAATACTCTTATTATGGGAACTAATAAGGCTGTCCATATTCAGGGTGCAAGAATAACGAATTTTAAGGGTGTACCTATTAAAAATCTTCCGTAGAGGGTTACTGTTATTAAAATTTTTGTCTATTAACTTGAGAAAATATTTACCAATATTGATGTTAGTTAGTTTACAATAAGGGGGGTTAAACCAAATTATCTTTCTTTTTCTACAGTTTCCTTTATTTTTATTTTTGGATGATTCGGAGTCTATTGTAGGTTTATTATATGTTAACTTGTTCTTATATCCGCTTTTTTGAAGGGCCTTATTGTAAATATTTTTACTTGCGTTGAAGTTTTAATGTTGGATGATAATTGGTTGATTCTATTATTCACTATATTGGGTATCTGTTTGATAATATTTTTGGGGTGGTTGGATGAAATATTAATATAAGTGGGGGAACTATTTTCTTTGAGAAATGGTTGGTAGGATCCATCATTTAAGTTAAGGGTGATGTCTAGATAGTTTACAATTTTAAAATTAGAGGTGACTTGGACTTTAAAACCGAGGTACATCAGGGCTCTAATTATTTTTTTGTGTATCCTATTTGTGTAGGGCCCATTGGAATTAGGGATAATTATTAATCCATCGTCCCGATATAGGCCTAATTGTTTTGGGTCTAAAAATCTGCTTAGAATATCTAAAATGTAAATTCCCACAAGATCTGTCACCTGGGCTGAATCATATGCTCCCATAGGGATGTCAAAAACCTCCCCCGGCCCCTTTGTCCATGTGGAATCATCAAAGGTGAGAATGGATTTTCTGGCTGCAAAGATAATTTCGTAGTCCCTATCCGAAATGTTCATGTAATTTTTAGCAAATCTTAAACAACTCTCAAGAAGGTCCCTTGATATAGAGGAATAGAAATCGGCAATATCGAATTTAAGGAAGGTGGATTTAGATTTGTTTTTGATGTTGTTAAACCAGTCTGTTGTATCTGAAGAACTTTTCCAAAGGTTTGGTTTAGATTCGATAGTAGCTTCTCTATTAGATTTTTTAGAATTTCCCTGGAGATTATGTTTAAGTCACTTTTTGTAGGATTAATTAGCCTGGTTTGTAATTTGTTTTGGAAATTTGATTTATGGTCCTTTAATAAAACGTAAGCTTCTTTAGTGGCGATTTTGCCAATTTTGTCACGAATATTTAATTCTTTGGCGAATTTGGCTGTGTCTGTATTAATTTCAGATAATGTTAGGTTCCTTCTGTCTACTTTGTAATTACTAGTTAGGTTATTTTTAAGGACACTAATGTAATTTAAAGGATCACATTTAGAAATGTTGTTAGATTTGTCGGATTTTACCCACAGGTGCTTAGATTTTTTCAGGTTTCTAATGTCTGATTTTAGTAAGTTCTGGAATTTATTTGAAGCCCCACAGAATTTGATTTTGGGGATCAGGTTGAAAAGGTCCTTCTCGAAAGAGTTCAGAAATCTGCATACGGGGGTGGGGGTTGCACTGGGTCCGCAGGTTAAAGGAATCTGTGGAATGATGTGCAGATTCTGTAGAGCAGAGAATATATATAAGAACCTTGAATATCTTTTCGTTGATTTTTCATGAAAAGTAATGTTTTATTTATAAATTAGAAACATGCTACTGAAAGTTTGTCCATCACTCGCCACTACTTTGTCCCATCTTTCTGGCAGCATTTGAATTCTACATCAGAAAAACAATGTCTTTTGAGGCTAACCATGAGTCGACCTATTTTTTGGCATGTTCATAAGAATGAAAGTGCTGCTCAGCCAGGCTGTGTGCCATTGATCAAAACACGTGCTAATCAGAAGGGGCAATGTCTGGTGAATAGGGTGGGTGGAGTAGGACTTTCATTTAAGCATTTCTAAGTTTCCAAGTAGGGTTAAACCCATTTTGCAGCATCTAGCCTAGGGTTGTTATGCTGCAAAATCACTTTGTTGTGTCTCTGCTCATATAGCAGTCATTTTTATTTTTTATTTTTTCAATGCTCTGCTCAAACATATCAGTTGTAATTGATAGCAATTTCCCATGATGGTTTTAGTTGGTTTGAACAGCTCATAATAAACTATTCAGCTAATTCCACCAAATACAGAGGAGAAGCTTTGAACTGTAGATATTAGGGTTTGCCGCCAATGTTAATGCATGGTTGGGCTTACTTGACAATATTCTGTGCTTAGGGTTTTAGGGTTAGTGTAGTGTATTTGATATGTGTTTGATGTCTCTCAGCTTCAACTTGTATGGTACCCAATGTTTTTGCTTTGGAATTGTTCTTAATGCTTTCAAATATTTTAAAACTGTTGGGCAATCAACTCATTATGATTCTGCAAGTTCAGCTGACATGAGTCTTCATGAAGTAATGCTTCCAGTTCTTTGTCTTCAAACGTTTTTATTAAAATCATCATTTTTGAAAACCAATCTCTGCATGTTGCTTTCGACAGAGCATGGTTGCCGTAAATCTCAGCAAGAATTCTGTGTCCTTCAGCTGCAGATTTCTTTTGAATAAAGTAGTGCAGTAAAATTCCCTGCAAATACACTTTCTTTGGCATGAAATGACATGTTTAATGCTATGAAAAACAAAGTTGTTTACACTTCAACAAAATGACATACATGGAATTTTAGGACTTCCTTATAGATGCCTTACCATCTGGAACTACATGCACACAATTCTGGGAACACCATCTGTTGGAAAACAGTGAGAACTTATTCAAGGTCCTAATATATATATAGTCATCCGCCAACAGATCTGTTTCGCTGTATCACAGCCCATCAGTACGGTTAGACTTCGATTGCTTTTTAACCCAGGATTGAAACTCGACCAAATTGGCGTCAGTTGGCGATTCTACTTCTGGGCTATGGGCGTTCGGTAGAAGAAGGCAAACTTTTTAGCATGTATATTGTCATTATACCCGCCCAATAGAGTGCTCTAATCCATTACTGAACGAGCGATGTGTACATGCCAGAGTAGCTACTGTTTTTCAAAGTCTACCATTCTTCCAGAGCGCTCAATCAGGGTGTGAGAGCGTAAGTATATATATATATATATATATATATATTTTATTAAAATACTTTAATCCAAAAAGGAAAAGTAGGAAGGTAAATCCCATGAACCTGATCCTAATTAATATTAAAAATTTTAATATTAAAAAATGATACAGGAGGAGAGCTCAATGTAATTAAAATTACACTTACCTCCCACTTCCCTTTCCATTTTGTTTAGCCCTATTCTCCATTGAACAGGTGAAGAGGCTCATCCCTTGTTTCCTATTTAGGATGCGGTTTCCGGCTTTCTCTTTTCCATTCTTTTTACCCTTACGTAGCCCCCTGCGCATCAGTGGCGTTATCGCCTTGCTTGGGGTGATATGATTAAAAAAAAAACCCCAAAAAAACCAACTCCTAACCCCTTTCCTTTGTAAGCTAGACAAAACCAAATTTTCCATTTCTTCACTTACAATTCTATCTAAAAGTTAGAATCTAAAATTAGACATGAATTACTTCCGAAATTTTTTGTGACATAACTTTCTCAAATCTTAACCGTCTTTTTTTTATTTTTATTTTTTATATTTTTTTCTCTCATTTTATTCTCATTTTTATTTCCATTTTGAAAGACGGACGTTGCTGAGGAGATGTAAAATCTCTCTTAGGGATTTTATGTCTAAATGTTCATTCAACCTTTTTGAATATTGAAAATTTATTTTACTTTATATCACACACTTTTATCTATTGCTTTAATACATGTGACACATATCTGACCAATAACAATCAACCCCAAGTTACAACATACCAGTATAATGTCTCTTTGTAGAAATGTTGTATTTTTTACTCAATCTCTGAATAAGCTTTATTCGAATGATAATTTTAAAACTTTAACTTTAAAAACTTTTATTTTTATTTGATGAAAAAGATTTTTCTTGAAGAGATTGTGTATATCATAATGTTTGCATGTTTAGTGTAATGACAGGATATATTTGTGCAACAATCTCTTTTATGCTGGTTTCATTAAAAATGGCAGATAAGTTTTTTTATGTAATTTTTCATGTGTTTTTATGATCTTTTTTTATTTTTTTATTCTTTTTTTTCAGAACTCAAATTAAATAAGAATTGTCTGAAGGTTTTGTATTTTTTATCTTTTGAAAAAAAAAAAGCATCATAAGAAAATATGAAAAATTATAAAAAAAGCTAATGATAATACCTCTTAAAAATTATGATTTTTGCAAGAATTTCCAAATTTTATTTTTTTTTTCCACAAGCAAAATTGTGCGAAAACACTAATCATAAATATTACATAGACTGTTAACACAATAAAAAAAAAACAAGATTTTTTATCAAAATTTCAAATGTGCTAGAAAGGGTTAAAAAAATTTGATAAAAATTACTTTGTTCTTTTCTCTTAATAATAGCAAACACTTTGATGATAAAACTTTGTTTTTTCAATTTGGAGCTGTTTCTTTTGTGAAAAAGTGGAGGTAACTAATTATATATAATGACAGACTTGAAACTTTGAACTCAAACCACTTGTTGCTTTAGGGGTTTTGCCTCTAACATTGTAGAAGTGGGGCTGGGTAACGTCAACATCTCCACTGCAAAATGAATTGGCAAGCCATTACACTACCTTGAATGTCACCATAAACTACAATTGTGAGATAGGAGTGGTGACCACAGCAGTATGAAATATGCTAACTGAATAAATTATGATATTTACCTGCAGTTATATATGTATATGTTGATGCATGTTGGTTGCCATATTTCCCAACCCCGGGGTAAATTACCCCAGTGGGGTAATGAGCCCATATTTTGTGGGTAATGGATGTTTGGTTTGGGAATAGGCAATCAGCTTATAATTTCACGCTGTGCCAAATTATTGATGGGACAGCATTTCAAGGAAGAATTCCCTTTACCCCAATAATTCCAACAATGAATGGGTAAGAAATCCATATCTTGTGAGTGAAGATATCATTCCTGATGAGGACTATCCAGCAAAAGAAGAATTTCTCACACTCAGGATGAACAAGCATGGAAGCTTTTGTTTGAGACCAAGTCTGGTCTAGACACCTTTTGGATCTCTCGTCTGCAGGATATACCAACACTAGCCTCTAGAGCAGTACAAATTCTCATAGGATTTTCAACCACTTATCTATCTGAACAAGCTTTTTCTACTGTCCTTGGAATGAAGACCAAGAAATATAGACTCAACGTGGCAAACGATGCCTGAATATCCCTTTCAGTCACAAAGCCAAGAATAAATAAACTGGCTCAGGCAATACACGCTCAACACTCACATTAAGAATCATGGCTAGGTTACGGTTATCATACCTTTATTATAGATTGGTACTATTGTACTGAATAATTTTCATTAACTTTGTCTGCTTTTGATGGATGAAAATATAATTACTTCTTTTCCTATATTATGGATATTTGTTCATTGGGGTAATGGATAATAGTGAAATTGTATTATGAGGTAATTGCAGCAAAAAGGTTGGGAACCTATCGATGAATAGTGCCTCAGATTGAGAAATATGAGAGCCAGGTTTCAATTCCTGTTGAGTTTGATACATTCACTTATGTGCAAATATCATTGGGAAATGTATCAATCCATATCATCTTCTCCTGGTTGTTGGTAAATAGCAGGACAAATTTGGTTGGTAATCATTTTAGGAGAAAGAAAACTGCTTTTGTACCTTCTCGCAAATACCAGATAAAACTACAGTCTTTTTTATTCACATTAACATGTTCAGCCACTATAGCCCACAGGAATAACTTTTTCTAAATACCAGCAGTATAATTCCAATCACAATAGTTGCTTATTTGTGTCTGCTCTAAATAATTGTAAATGTGTCTTCAAAGAGGCCAAGTCTTTGTTTGCTGATAGTGTGATATATTACCTTTACCAGCAGAGATAATTGACAGGTACATCCGGTTGTGGGTGCAGTCAACAAAAGACAAGGATAGTTGACACATATCCAGCCATGGATGATGTCAGCAGGGCAGGGTGCAACAACAACAACAACAAAAAAATGCACAAGTGACAACCAGCTTGAAAGGAGTTGGCTGGCAAGGATATTGTTTACAGATGCATCTGGCCATAGATGAGTCAACCAAGAACGTGGGTGGTTGACAGATATATCTGGCCATAGATGACATCAAGAGAGCTACAATCTGAAAAAGCAAAAATGTGTGACTTTTGGGGCTATATAAAGTCTGGGTTTTTCAGCTAAAGAGACTTCTGCTGGCTTCTGACTCCTGACGTCCACTTAGCATTCGTCACTCCCTCCGGCAGCCCTCCTACTCTACACAAGCATCATTGATGGAGAATAAAAATATATTTTTATATATACGTTTTCCTTGTTGTTTGTCCAAATCCCGAGGCAGTATATAACAATAGAATGAGACATTGTATAGTCGCTAACAAGTTTGGTTTATGCAAATAATGATAGCTCTGTAGTCTTCTATTCTTCCTCTCTTCACTCAATTTGAGACATTGACACCTGCTGATAAAGCAGATTGTTTTTCTTGTAAATTCTCTTCAGGTTCTACTCTTGACTTATCTGGTCTATCTTTGCCTGACTTTACAGTTAGATTTGAGTGTCCATTGAATAATATGCATATAACTCAGTCCATGGTTTCTAATACCATCTCTAAGCTAGATCCTCACAAGGCATGTGTACTTGATGGTTTACCTGCAATAGTCCTTAAGAAATATTCTTATGAACTGGTTCTTGTTCTCTTTCATGTCTACGATAAATACCTTATTGCTTCTTGTTTTTCTGCATGTTGGAAATCCTCTTCTATAGTTTCAATCTAGCTCCAACTTTTGAAAACCATAGAATTTGGTGAGTGGATCTCAGGTCAAGACAAGAGGGCTGCCATGAAAAAGACTGGGATTCCTTAAAGAGGAGCAGTCTTGCCTTGCTTGGGGTAAAATGATTATAAAATTTAAAAAAAATTAAATAAAAACATACTATTACAGAGCCACCAGTAGTCAAAAAAGTCAAAGTTGTTAGTTGCTATATGGTGCCACATTCTATTAACAAAAACTTAATTCCCTGTCATAGTATTTAGTGACCACAACAAATGGGTTAGTGTAAGTTGATGACAGGCCTTTTGGATACTACTATATTTTTCAACGGGCCAGTCTTACTAAATAAATCTTTGAACTCATGGCAAAGGAGAAGATGAAGCATTGTAAACTCTTCTAGCCATTGGTACAGAAAAATCTGTCTGTCTCATCAAGTCTCTCCAATTGTTGAAGGAGTTATGTCTTTGTTAATAGAATAAGCCACCATATAGCATCTAACAACGTTGACTCTTGTAACTACTGATGGCTCTGTAATAGTATGATTTATTTATTTTTTTTATAATCATTTCACCCTAAGCAAGGCAGAACTGCTACTGTTGCGCAAGGGATAGGTTATTTTCTTTTTATATATTATAAGATAGTTGTACATTTTTTTAACTGACACACACACATATATATATATATCCAAATGAATAAGAATGAAGAAAATAATTGCAACGTTCAAAACTTTAATTTAAAACAGTGCTCAGTATAAAAATAGAGCAGTGAATATTCATTATTATGTTAGAGCATGTGAAAAACTACAAACTACTACAAAATTGTACATTTTGTTTCTTATATCTCTCTCTCTCTCTCTCTATATATATATATATATATATATAATCGACCATAAAGATTAGAATGATGTTAAGAAAAAGTTTAGATGTGAAATAAAATTTTTTATTTTAAAGCTCCATAGAACATTTTATCAAGAAAAAATAAGGATATAAAGGTAAATTATATAATTCCAAAATATAAAGTTTAATAAACTTATTTTGATAAAGTTATAAGAATAATTAAAAATTATTAAAAAAAAATAGATGTTCAAAAATATCAGAACGATTAACAAAATCATACTATTATAATGATATCAAAATCATATCAAAATGAAAAATGGCATTCATAATTTATTAGTACTTGTGAAAAACCTTTACTTTCAATAACAGCTTGACATCTTTTGCATTCATTAACGGATATTTTCTCCCATTCTCCTTTCAAATTAGTTCATAGTTCTTCGACGTTAGTTGGAGTCTTTTCCTCAGCTCTTTCATTTAGTTACTTCCAAACATTCTCAGAAGGATTCATGTCTGGGCTTTGAGCAGGCTTTTCCAGAACAGTAACATCCTCCTCAGAAAGAAATGTTATAACAGACTTTGCTGTGTGGCATGGCACGTTATCATGCATAAATACAGCTGGTTGATTAATTGTAGTTCTCAAATTAGGTACAACATGTTTCTTCAATATCTCTTTGTATACAGTTGCATTAATTTTATCGTATAGCCTAACAAGAGGTCCTGTACCAGCAACTGAAATCATGCCAAACACCGTCTCACTTCCTCCTCCAAATTTAATGCTACTTTTAGTACACTGAGGTAAATATCGTTCCTTAGGACTACGTCGAACGAACCTTCTCCCGTCACAACTGAACAGGTTAAACTTTGACTCATTGCTGAAATTAACCCAATCTCACTGTTCTTCTGTCGATATGAGGTGTTCAGTGGCAAATTTCAATCAAATCATTTGATTCTTTTTAGAAATGTAAGGCTTCGTAGAGGCTACTCAACTGTTCAGATTTATTTCATTAAGTCTACGGGAAATAGTGTGCCTTGATATTTTAATGCCAAGGTTAGCATTAGCTCTTTTTTAATTCTTTACTAGTCCATCTGTCTTCCCTAGCAGTAGTTTTCCTCTGTCTGTCAGGTCGTTTCTTGGCTTTACATGACCCAGTTTCCTCAAGTTTTCTTATAATACTATGAATAACACTTTTAGATTTCCTCATACTCTTTAAAATATCCCCAACTGAGAGTTTATCTTCATTAAGTAACTTGACTATCATTTTACTAAGTTCCAATGATGTCACAGATGTTTTCGTCATGTCTACAATGCAAAAGCCAGTAAAGAGCTGGTATAATTTAGTAAAATACCCAATTTTATATTCTTACCCTAAAAAAAATTTTCAATAATGCAAAATAATTATTAAATTTTATGAATTTATTTAATCGTTCTGATGTTTCTTATCATCTATTTTTTTCAAATGTTATATAATTATTCTTATAACTTTATCAAAATAAGTTTATTGAATTTTATATTTTGGAATTATATAATTTACTTTTATATCCTTATTTTTCCTTGATAAAATGTTCCTTAAAGTTTTAAAATAAAGTTATTTCATATTTAGACTTTTTCTTAACATTGTTCTGATCTTTATGCTCACTGCTGTGTGTGTGTGTGTGTGTGTATATATATATAATATATATATATATGACAATCTACTCTAGACAGTAGTAACTTAACTAAAAATAATTCTGCCTAAAATAAGACCTGCCCACTAAACAATAGTTTTCTTTAATGAGATATTTCATTGTTATAGTAATAAAATGCTTCTCTTATTGCTGTATAGTGATGTATGTTTTGTTTAAATTTTTTAAAAATTCTTATTTGTTTAATTTTTTTGTTTGTTTTATATTAAATATATTCAGAGATTGTTATCATCATCATCATTATTATTATTATTTTTTCTTCCAGTTTTTATGCATGTCCTTGTTTTAGGTAGTGATATTCTTTCTGTTCCAGGTTTTCATTATGGTAAGGAAGCGCCAATTTGGAAGGCTTTACTAGCCAGTACTTAAAAGATTTGCATCATGGTGTACCTTCTGGTTTTCTCTTCCTTTTTGCACCAGACTGGGTGGGCTGCTACTATATGTGTGTGTGTGTGTGTATTAAATATGATAAATGATTTTGAGGACATATCTGAACACAATGTGAGATAAATTATCATAATTTATAATTTGAATTATTAACTATTTAATATTTTTTTTATTTTTCTCATCTTCATGTTTTTTTTTTTTATTCTCTTATATTTTATGGAAATCTATGATAAAATGAGGAAAAATACTTGTATGAGCCATTTCCTCATTTAGAACTTTATTGGTTTTTAATCAGATGAAGTTTTAAAGTGCTGTTTATTTACTTGCTGCTACACGTGCATAAAAGAGAGGGTGCTGAAAATTTAAAATTTATCGTGTGTGGTATGTCAGGGCAAGTTGGTAGATAGATATGATTAAAGGAACTGTACAGGGTCCGCCATAAGTAACTATATAATTTTATTTGAAAATAGTAAATGTAGCATAGAAGGTTTTTGCAACATGAAACATGATATTAATTAAAGCTCCATGTGCTCTCTCATACTTTGGCATACAGCTCCAATGTCCCTTGAGCAATGACAGCTTGGATTTGTTCCTTACGTTCAGTGATGCTATAGTGCTTTGCTGAATAGACTTTGTCTTTGAAAATGCCCCACAGGAAAAAGGAGGGGTCAAATCTGGCCAACGAACAAGAACCACTTTAAAACTGCAATCTTTTGCTCTTTTGTTAATCGTGTAGACATAATGTATATCTCAAATGAAATAAAATTTATATCAAAATGTATATCAAATGAAAATATATGATTTCAGCTTTTGAATGACACTGGAAATAGAAGAACTACATGAGTATCAACAATGTTATAAACAAAAGAAAATATCTAGTTAATTATGGCGGACACTGTATATAAATTTGGACATTTTTGAGCCTTTTTAAATACTAACATTGCCTTTGTTAACTGAAGTTTACACCTTAATGCCTAGTGTCTGGAAAATTGGGAATTAATGAGTAAAACCTGCAAATAATGCCAAATTTTTATTTTAGTCTATGTAATTAAAACTGGATTTTCCAGTGAACATTAATGGTTTAATGATACTAAATATACTTTTACCTAAACTATCACTAATCTTGCCATCCTGGACACTACCGTTAGTACCACTTATGGCAGCAGAAATTTATATTAAATTTTCTGTTTGATGCTATAAAATCTTTTCTGCAATAAACGGTTTCTGTTTTAAGGAATGAAACTAAAAATTTGGCTGAAAATGAAATCTGCCAGTTTGTTTATATTAAGTTGAGAAATAAGATTGGGTTGAAGGAAGTAGATTCTAGTGATATACCATAATGCTAATGACCAGCGTTTTCAAAGATTTTGGTAGTTTTAAAAATTTACTTTGTATTTTTGGTGATGGCTTTTTTCAGATTTCTTTTTTTCTCTTGGACTGATTTGTAGGTTTTGGTGTATTCTTCCTTTCATTTCTTGCTTGGAAACTCTTGGATTCTTGTCAATTTAATCTCTTTTATCAATTTTTGTTTCTTTTTCATCTTGTATTGTTTGAACTTTCTGTTGTTTGTCATATAAAACATTAGGAAGAAAAAAAACCCTAACCCTACCCACTATGGTTTCTTCATTAGGACTTTTTTTTTTTCTGACCTCTATTTTCCTTTAAAAAAAATACTTTGGATATGAAAGTCATGATCAAGAAGTTACAGGACAGGTGAGAAACATTGAAACTTATTCTTGAAGGTTTATTGCTGAAAAATTCCTAGAAAATTGGTTAAAAAATTTATTTTTTTCTCTAAATCAGCATATTTTAAGTATGCACATAAATATGATAGAAAAAATGACTTTTGAATTGTGTTGAAGGTAAGCGCGCGTAAAATGGTTGCTTCTGAAAACAAAACAAATATTTGATTAGATAGTAAAAGAATTAAAATTTTTACCCTTTTAAAGAAGCTATCTCTTTTGTTTTTTACGAATATCTTTTCTTTATTCAAATTAATATTATCACCAAAATATTTTCTCTTTCTTTCTATGGCTTATAAATGAATGGTTTTGTTTTTGATTTGATAAACGCTTTGATATCCCACAACTCTTTAGAACTGTTGATTAGATAAATAGAATTTCATGAAAATTAATAAGCGAGAGTGTGCAGGTGACCATTCTGAAGACTTGGTTTTCTTGACCTGTTGGGTAGAATCAAAGTGTACTATCTGTTCTCAGATGCTCACTTTCTGCTCTCTGGCAGCCAGCAGCATTTGCCACCTGGTAGCGTGTGAAGATTTGAGAGGAAATGACCAGCTAAGACTATCTTTGTACCCAGTTACTGTGTAAGCGGGGGCTGGGTAATCTTTGATCAGTGACCTGAGCATATGCACTCAGGTTTCTTTCATTAAAAAATGTCCTTATGTCACAACTCGCTCTAGTGAAGAAGTTAGATAAAGTCCTACCATTCTGAAGACTTTGCTGCCTGTGAAAGAACCTTCTATCCCAACTTCACCATTGGTTTCTGTTATATTTGCAACACAAAAACAATTTTTTCTGTAGCAAAATCACTGATCAATTCCCACATTCAGCAAAAAACAAGGCCTTTGCTGTAACAATGCATCATTTTAATGAGCCAGTTGCTCACTGCACAGTGCCAGTTTGTCTAACTTTCAGTAGTTAATAATAACAACAATAGAAATTCTCTTTGAATTCTTTCAGACACAAAATAACTTTTTCAGTCTCAGTAGATTTAATTTGGTTTGTAATGTTGAAGATGATCTTGGATTTAGTAACAACTAACAGTATAGCCCGGTGTTGCTCGGGTGTAATGAAAGCTTCAAAACTAATCCATGGTCCTAGAGCTCAGACTCTTTGGACGTTGGCACGAAAGACTAAAAAGCAATAGTTGTTTCCAGTTAAAGCGAAACCGTAGACTGAAAGAAAAATGAATGGATGTAAGTCAAAGTTTGATTTCCTGCTATCGATATCAAATAAGTTTTTTTTGTCGTAAACTGAATTTTGAAGGCTAAGTAAGTCCTCTGAGTAAATGGTATCATGGCTGAGACTAAGAACTACAATTATACCTACTTAGAGCCAAACCCAAAGTAAAAACTAAAATAAAAGGGCTGAAAAGATACAGACATCCAGGCAGATAAACACACACACAAACATCTTGCCTTTTATATATATATATATATAATTGATATTTTTTGCACTATTGTAAGAACTGCAACTTTGCAACTTCTTAATATCGTTTCTTATGTCTTTGTCTATGAGTGTATTTATCGGGGGTACCTTGACATAAAACCCATCTTTGAACACTTTTTTCAAGAAAATCATTTCAGCCATTTCGGAGTCTATAGGTAACAGACACACAGACAGACAGACTCACACACACACACACACACACACACACACACAAAGTTCCATTTATAAATAAGTTTAGATTTGATTTGTTTTGGAATCTCTTAATAACTCTATTTTTCATTGCCAGTGACTGCCTTGTTGAAAAAATAATGCTTAAATTTTTTGAAGTGATTTTCCTAGTATTTTACTTAATTGACTGATTGCATAAACAATAAAGAGTGGAGTAAATTTTGATTATTATAATATATTATCATAAAATTTTGATTATGAAAAAGATGATGCTTGGTATCAACCTAATTTATAGTAAGATGACTTGGCTGTATTTTTAGGTATCAGAATTCCGTACTGAATTAATTTCTGAATAACTTGTCACTTTTAAGATTTGTTGGCTGTGGCAGCCAAATTTGCATGCATGATTTTTGTTTAGCAAATATCAACTCAGAATATCTCTCAAAGCTCTGGTACTTGTAGCTGTCAGCTGTGTTGGCAAATAAAAGTGTAGCGATCAATTTAATCATCTGTTTGTAATGAGTGATTTGGAGCTGCGAGATAAAGTGAGAGAAAAAGAAACACAACCACATATTAAACAGATTTCATGTGTAAGTGAATACCAAAGAAAAAGATCTTTTTTCTCAGTGGTTATACTCTCATTTATGGACTAATTATCATATATTTCCAGGTACAAGACTACCTTTAAATTCCCAAAATCACCCTTAAAAATTGGAGGTCATTTTATACTCAGTTACGTGCCATACGTGATACACACTTGGGTGATCATGTCTCGAAAGAGACGTGACTGACTGGGCAGAAGATTATCCCGCAATAAGTTGCCATTGCTTTCTACGGTAGACTTGTTGCCGACGAAGGCTATAGAACCCAATCTGTCCTATTATTTAACCTATAACTGGAGAGAAGAGATGGATTAATACCTTTCCCAAGGGTATTTGTGCGTAAGTGAATGCAATGAATTCAATTGGAATTTGAACTCGGCTCCCCGATTTGTCGTTCCGAGCCAATATCCACTGCACCACAATGCACATCCCATTTTTTATACTACAATTCTAAAAAAAAACCTTAAATTTTGAGTGATGTTTGTCAGTAGGCTAACTTTGGCCTCAATGCAATAACCAATAATATACATAAGATTCACATTATCAAATAATTGATGAAAATGACAACATAAAAACACTGTTTTCTCTCTTCCTAAATACTTTTCTTTTATTGTCATTTTTATTCACTAACATTTTCTCATTTCCTTTCACTCCCAGGAAACCATTGAGTCTTAGTGGCATTATCGCCTTACTTAGGATGAAATGACTAAAAATAAAAAATATGATTAACAAATAAAAGTACTGTATACTTCTGCATGTAACTACAATTCTAAAAAAAGAAACCTTAAATTTTGTGTGATGTTTGTCTTGCAAACCACGGTCTCATTCTGACAACCAATAATGTACATGAAAAGATTTACATTATCAAATAAACTGATAATTAAAGTAATAAAACCATTTCTCCTTGTTTCCTGTTTAGGATGCGGCTTCCGGTTTTCTCTTTTCTAATCTTCTCACTCTTATGTAGCCCCCTGCACATCAGTGGCGTTACTGCCTTGCTTGGGGTGATATGATTAAAAAAAAAAATATTGCTGGCATAAGTTCATAATAAATCTGTTTGTAATGAGTGATTTGGAGCTGCGAGATAAAGTGAGAGAAAAAGAAACACAATCACATATTAAACAGATTTCATGTGAAAGTGAATACCAAAGAAAAACATCTTTCTTCTCAGTGGTTATACTCTCATTTATGGACTAATTATCATATATTTCTAGGTACAAGACTACCTTTAAATTCCCAAAATCACCCTTAAAAATTGAAGGTCATTTTATACTACAATTCTTAAAAAGAAACCTTAAACTCTGAGGGATGTTTGTCAGTAGGTTAACCTTGATCTCAGTGCGACAACCAATAATGTACTTGAAAAAGATTCACATTATCAAATAAACTGATAATTAAAGTAATAAAATCATTTGTACCTTTTATATTACTGTCGCACAAAAAAAAATAAAGTATTATAAGTTCAATACATTCACTAGGCAAACCAAATTCACACTTCTCGTCTCGATCTCCAATAGACAGCTCACCATCATGAACAAAAAACTCAACCCCACTTAAATGAGTATACCATATTTTATACACTCAACCCAGCCACCACTCAGCCAATGAAGGCCCAGAACCAGCCAATAAAAATGGCTACAACCAACACCACCACCCCTGTCAGCACGAAGCTGTTCGATTCACAATTCATCCAAAGCTCATCGATTCACTGTCTCCACAAAACATACACGCGATTCTGGCCCATTTAGCATAAGTTTATAATAATTTGCCTATTTGAAGAATAATTTCATATCAATGAAATCAACTTGTATCCATTGTTACAAGGATGTATTTATATATAAAAATAATATTAATAATGTATAAAAAGTTATAGTAAGGGATTCTGTTGAGTCCTACTTGTTATTTCAAAAAAGTTTTAATTCATGAAGTAGTTGTTAAATAGAGAAATTAGGAATAGAACATTTTTGAAGATTGTAAAAAATTCCAGTAGATTCGAGAGAATTTGAAATGTTCTAGAAATATGCAAATTAGGTGTTAGCCCCTATAAAAATAGATTTTGGGAAGAGAGTAGTCAGTTGTTAATGCTGACATTATCAACTCCTGCCCGGTTCGTGGATCTGTGCATCCAGCAGAAAGAATCTCTAAAAAAGTTGCCGACGAACGAAAACCTGAAAGAGAACCTCATGGAACTAAAAGGGTAAATAGATATTTTTGACTCTTTCATTGACCATACTGGAAATTATTCTTTATATACATATTTAAGGATTTCCAAAAAGTATAGCACTTAAACTACTAGCTAACTTAACTGGGTAAAGATACTGATCCTTCCTTCCCCTTTGTAACATATCGCCTGCCAGTAGTAAACTCTATGTTTCTGTTTTGAATGCAAAAAATTGTAAATTTGGTATTTATATCATTTTGTGTTTATCATAAATTATTTGTATGTGATTTGGTCAATCATCTTTTTCTTTTTTGTTACACTTAACACGTAACATCACGCAAACTCAGCTGAAAAAAGTAAACATTAATTTCATTGACAGCAACCTTTGTTATTAATCTGTTTTTAATGGTAGTTTCTGATTGTCAATGAAGTATAAGTAAATGACCTTTAGTACAGTCAGTTAAGTGCCATATGTGATACACGCTTTGGGTGATCATGTCTCGAAAGAGACCTGACTGACTGGGCAGAAGATTATCCTGCAGTAGGTTGCCATTACTTTCTGCGGTAGACTGGTTGCCAGCCAAGGCTATAGAACCCAATCTGTCCTGTTATTTAACCCATAACTGGAGGGAAGAGATGGATTAATACCTTTCCCAAGGGTATTTGCGCGCAAGTGAATGCAAGGAATTTAACTGGAATTCGAACTTGGCTTCCCGATTTGTTGTTCCAAGTCGATATCCACTGCACCACAATGCACATCTGACCTTTAGTACACCAAGCCATTTTTAACTGATCAAATATAGGAAAAGAAGAAAAAAATTAGTATTTGCAAGAGATCACGCGATAAAGCATAAACAGAACAACAGTTTCCCTTTTAGGGGGCATGTGGAGCGAAAACATTATATAGAATCAGTTTTATTTTATTGATTTTAAATTTCTAAGGATACAGTAAGTAATAACATTTTCAATAACATCATCTTTATATAATCAATAAGCAGTCAGTCAATTAAGTGCCATACGTGATACGCGCTTGGGCGATCATGTCTCGAAAGAGACATGACTGACTGGGAAGAGGATTATCCCGCAGTAGGTTGCCATTGCTTTCTGCGGTAGACTGGTTGCCGACCAAGGCTATAGAACCCAATCTGTCCTGTTATTTAACCCATAACTGGAAGGAAGAGACGGATTAATACCTTTCCCAAGGGTATTTGTGCGTAAGTGAATGCAATGAATTCAGCTGGAATTCGAACTCGGCACCCCGATTTCTTGTTCCGAGCCGATATCCACTACACCACAACCATCTTATACTACAGGTATAGGATAAATTCATAAAAATTTACTATATTTTTTTATCTCATCATATCTAAAGTTCAATTTATACGCAGAAATATACAATATGTTTGAATGTCTTATTGATTTAAATATGGTTTTTCACTTTTATTTTGGTAAATTTTATTTATTTTTTATGCATATTTTCTGTTTGGAAGTAGGACAGAATCCAAATAATTTGGGTATTTTCCTGGGTTGTGGGTTTGAAGAAATTTGGGGTTACTGGAGCCTAAGTCAGAAAATTTTACGGACTCAAGAAATTTAGGATTTGACTGTTTTGTGTCTGTCTCCACAGCCTTAGTTTTTCCACAATTTGTTGTCTTGGGAAAAATGGCTCTTTTATAAATACCACCAGCCTCTTCAGGTGATATTGTAGTCTCTGCTGGGTTGGCCATATCAAGCAGTTTCATATCACTTATTTGAAAGTTCTAGATTTAATGCTTAAGACATTAATGTGTACAAACGAATGCAATAAGTAAATGCTTATAAAATTTATCTGAATGTGTTTACTCAATGATTGGTCAAATACTGCATTTGCTTGTGCATAATATGAATATTTACCTCTCCTCCCCACTGAGATGTGATGGGACACAAGGTTGAGTTTATGGTGGAGAACCTGAGCACATATACGTGGGCCAGGGTCAAAAGTTGCCCAGCCACCACAACTGTGGGTTGTGTTGGTCTTCATGACAACCACCGATCCACCCCTCTAGTGCAATGGGGTGATGCAACCTCAGGCATCTGTTCCCCAGAACTGAGCACCTCTCACTATTTTATTTTTCTCGGCAATGTATCTGTCCTCGGACAGGGACACAATTGAGCCACACTCTGTTTGAAGACAGAGTTGCTAGATGCTGAAAGATGATAATCCCTATCCAACAGATGCATATGACTCTGTAGTAGAGACAGCCTTATGTTTTTATTTTTTTAAGTTGTACTGACGGACCTGAAGGAGAATACCACCATCTTTAAATTTGATGTTTTTCATTTTTTTCTTTTTTACTTTTTTCAGTGCAGTCTTATTGGTTACATAAAGTTTCTGATTATCAAAAAAAATTTACAAAAATTTCAATATTTAAACAATTTTAGGGGCACTCAGTTTCTCATACAACATTATAGTAAATTGATACTCCATTTTGGAACCACTTGTATTGGGTTGCTTTGTTTTAGTTTTTTTGGGGGATGAGTTGTTGTTCTTGTTTTAGTCTTTTTTAAGTTTTCTTCAGTTCTTACGATGACATCTTCCTCGGAAACAGCAATTATGGTTTTATTCAAAAATTTCGCAAAGGATTCAGTTGTTGAATATGTGTAAACAAAAAAGTTAATTCCACAGGGTCGATTTACTATAAGGTTGTATGAAAAACTGAGCCCCCCCTTAAAATTGTTTAAATGTTGAAATTTTTACAAATTTTTTTTTTTTGTCAATTGGAAAGTTTAGGGTTTAATTGATAACACTGCAATGAAAAAAGGTAAAAAAAAAATTGAAAACAAATTTACAGGTGGTGGCGAGTGGTTTCAAAATGGAGGATCGATTTACTATAATGTTGTATGGAAAACTGAGCTCCTCCCACCAAAATATTGTTTCAATATTGATATTTTTCCAAACTTTTTTGTCAATTAGAAAGTATAGGGTGTAATCGATAAGATTGCACTGGAAAAAGTAAAAAAAAAATGAAAAACAACAAATTTAAAGGTGGTGGTAGTATCCTTCAAGTCTGCCACTGTACCATATTATTCGTTGGGATGCTGTGAATGTCCGCTCAGAATGAGAACTCAGAGCCGAGTTTGAATTTCAGTTGAATTCATTGTATTCACTTATGTGCTAATTCTTGGGAAAGGTCAAATCTGTCTCTTCCCTCCAACTATGGGTTAAATAGCAGGACATTGGGTTCTATAGCCTTGGTTGGCAACCAGTCTACAGCAAAAAGTAACAGCAACCTACTGCTGGAAAATCTTCTACCCAGTCAGTCTTGTCTATTTCGAGACATGATCGCCAAAGCATGTATCACGTATAACACTTAACTGACTGAATAAAAGTTACACCTATATTTAAAATTTCAACTCAAGAAACTTGAGAATCAGGGTCAAGATATTTGTCAAAATTTGTCATGCTAATTTTCTTACCCAATCAGTGTGCATAATTTCTAAAGTATTTGGTATGGTTTTCAAGCACAACCACCGTGTTAATCAAGGTCTCCTTCCTGACTATGGAGAGATTTGAACCCAGATCTCATGGAAAATAAGTAAATTTTTTTTTTTAATCATCTCACCCCAAGTAAGGCATTCTACTGCCACTGTTGCGCAGGGGGTTACATAGGGGAAAGTGATGAGAAAGAGAGGTTAGTTATAGGAAATGTCAGAAGGAGGGTAATAGACAGATGAGGATGTGGGTGGAGTAGATGAAAAAAGAGCTTGTGAGAATATTTTTGGCCTTCTATACAGCTCTATTGGGAAACTCTCAAAATTCTGATTCAGTGACCAGATTTTTTTTTTATTTTATTTTAAAGATTTGTCGGACAGAATTTTTCCACATCCCTTGTAACAAAAAAAAAATGAAAGAAAAAAAAAAGAAATTGACTCAAATTCCAAAAAAGACTGATGCATTGTTCGAAGATTATATGAACAATTGAATGTGATAAAATTTTTTTTCTAAAGTTCTGTGCTGGAAATTTGACATTGAACACAATTTATCATTGCTTTACAATCAGTGACAATTTAGTATTTTGTTTTTTCCTGTCATTTGCTTCCTCTGAACCTGAAAGGATTCTCAGTTCACATCAAGTCTCTCACATTTACATTTTCATTGAGGCCTAAAAATCTACTGGTGACATTTGTGACATCATAAAGTTGAACAAGATAAAAAAAACAAAAAATCTAAGTAGGTGGCTGGCTGGAGACCTATTTGCTTCTGTTGGGGTTACTAGTAGAGATTTATTAGGATGGTGGTGGGAGAGGAGGGAAGGGATGTGATTAAAAAGTGTAATGTAGTAGGTATCTCTGTATGTAGGCTGGGCGAGGTATTAATCTATTACAGTAGATATTAATGACTGTCATCAGAAATGTCATCTCCACATGACATTTTACTTGCTGGGTTAATTTTTTTTTTTTTCCTTCTCAGCCTGGGCAGCATGGGAAGAGTTTTGACTTTTTCCTTGATCTCCCGCTCTGGAAATTGAGTTTGAACGTGGGGAGAGAGAAATACTGACTAGAATTGACTACCATTCTCTGATTTATAATCTTGTAAATAATTTTTCTTTTTTTTAACTTTTGTTTTTGTAATTAAATTTTAATGAATTTAATTTTTAAAAAATACAGTGAAAGAAATTTTTGATAATTCATTCTTTCATGATTTTAATAATTACGTTCTGAGCAAGAAGAGATGCGTAAAAGTTCCTATAGCCCTTTTTTGCAAATGAATACACTGTTTAAAACTTTTTTTGTTTTGTTACCCTTACATGATCCCAGAAGTTAAGCAATATTGAGCCTTGTCAGTACCTCAATGGGTGACTGCTTGGAATTACCAGATGCTGTAAGTTTAGATGTAAGAGTGGTGTAATGGATAATGGCCCCAAATTATTAATCAGAGAGCTGTGTTCCAATTCCAATTAAGTTTATTATATTCCCTGATGGACAAGTACCCTTGGAAAAGTTATGACTTCTCCTCCTCTCACCGCAGCGATAGAGTACTTACTAAGACTTGTATCACTAAATGGTTATTATTT
The DNA here is from genome assembly GCA_037127315.1 of Ascarosepion bandense. NCBI lineage: Eukaryota > Metazoa > Mollusca > Cephalopoda > Sepiida > Sepiidae > Ascarosepion > Ascarosepion bandense. Next base: position 717 of record JBBBDQ010001759.1, on the reverse strand, counting down.
TAATTTAAAAAAAAAAAAAAAAAGTAAATTCTTACAATTTAAAAATATTTTCTGGCTTTAAATAACGTGCAAAGGGTTGATAAACCAAAAATAACAAATTAATTCTTAATTTTGCTGGAAACTTTTGCACATAACTAAATTTTGTTTATTAATTATATATTATTATTATTATTTCTTATATTTGTCAAACTTTTTTCAAACTAGGAACTTTCAAGTATCCCACTTTGGCATAGTCTTTTCTTTTTTCTTTTTCAATTGGAGTAGACAGACTAAACTATTGCCCGGTTCCCACTCCACCCTCATCTATTGAACAGGTGGAGAGGCTCATCCCTTGTTCTCTGTCTAGGATGTGGTTTCCGGCTTTCTCCTTTCCAATCTTTTCACTCTTTTCTTTTTTTTTTTTTTTTTTAAATTGGAGTAGATAGACTAAACTATTGCCTGGTTCACACTCCACCCATGTCTATTGAACAGGTGAATTCCTGGTATCAATATCAAATAAGTTTTATTCCTCGTAAACTAAATTTTGAAGGCTAAATAAGTCCTCTGAGTAAATGGTATCATGGCTGAGACTAAGAACTACAATTATACCTACTTAGAGCCAAACCTGAAGAAAAAACTAAAATAAGAGGGCTGAAAAAATACAAACATACAGGCCGATTATACAGACACACACACAAACATCTTGCCTTTTATATATATATATATATATATATATAT
>JBBBDQ010001758.1:1487500-1593596 GCA_037127315.1 Ascarosepion bandense | reverse complement strand
TTTAATTCATTTACAACACCCCTTTTATGTTCAAATAATATTGTATTTAAATAAATTCCTTGATGAATTCTTTGTGATAATAATTACAGGTTTTAATATATTTTCCTTCTTCAAGTTTTGCTTATTATCTCATTTTGTAGTAATTACATATATGTAATGGCACTAAAACTAAGTGCATGTGGAAATATTAGAAAACTTAATTTTAAAAAATCAGTAATCAGGAGGACAGTTGGTAGCGACTAACATTACATTTACATTCATGAAGATCAAAATTGGCTGGATAAGCATGGAGCCAGAAGTGAATACAAAAATCGAGAATGGATAAATGACATAGAACTTACGATTACATCTAACCAACTCAAATTTATATTGGTGAGACATATATATATATATATATATATATATATATATATATATATACGTTAGAATTAGTACAAACTAATGTGTTGATAGTCCACTGATTGTGGTGATTTACTTTATTAAATGTGCTCAATACTTAGTAGACATAGTACCATATCCAGATAATTAAAGATGGAATTCGAGTGTAAGTGTAAGGTGGGGAGTAGAGAATTGAAAATACTTAAAACTCAGACATTTCAGTGTCAGTGATAATATAATTTAATGTATCCATATTTATAATTTGCATGTCTCAATAGTTATCAGGTTTACCCCTGAAACGGTTACAACATTTTCTTAAAATTATTTTTCATTTGAAGTAGTGAAAAGTGACAAAGACAGGAAAGTTTTACAGTATTCACATTATTCGGACTATTGTCCTCATCTTTGTTGCCATTTGTATGACGTTTCTGCCGTCGTACGCTCCGGCAATTTTCAGGTTTCATCATATGTTCGAAACACCGCTTACTTCGTGGTACTTATCAGAGATGCTCCCATCCAATGCAATCCAGATGGTGAGCCTAGATGTGGTAAGTCTGTTCACCAAGGTACCCACGGTGGAGGCAATATCGGTAGTCAGTTACAGACTGGCCTCGGAATCATCTCCAGGAGAACGTACCAGTGTTTAACTAGACAACCTGAAGAAGATGCTGACTTTCTCCACAAAAACAAAACACATCGAACAGAGATCTGTCATATATCGGCAGGATGAAGGCTTAGTAATGAGCTCGCCATTATCACCATCACTGACTTATATATACATGGAATTCTTTGAAGCGATGGCATTAGAATCCACAGTTCTAAAACCAAGTTCATACGCTGGCTACACCAGAAGGAGGTCCAGACGATACTCGACTATGTGAACTTAATAAGACCATCCATACAGTTCACTATGGAAAAAGAGTGTACAACAAACTGGCATTAATGGATGTTCAAATAACTCGAACAGAGTTGCGGTTCAAGACATTCATTTACCGCCAGCCAATATTCACCGGACAATGCTTCAACTTCAACTCCCACCACCCATACAATGTAAAGAAAGGGATCGTCCGCTGCCTTCAGCAACGAGCAAAAGTCATAAGCGGCAATCCAGAGCCATACGAAACAATTATTCAGGGTACATGACAACACCAACATACACGGAAGGGAGGGTGCATGAAGATAACAACTCTCAGACAACAGGCTCGGTTTGTCTACCTTATGTGAGGGGGTTATCGGAGAAGATACAAAGGATCTGTGGTCTATATAGCATTAGGACGATCTTCAGAAGTGGTTTTACACTTCGCAGGTACCTCTCCTGAGTAACACAGCCAACACAGAAGAACATGACAATGGACTGTGTTTAGCCTATTCCATGTAGTTGGGGAAAGGAGAGACAAGCCACCCCACTACATGAACTTTTTTGGATCTTGTCGAGAACCCCATGTGTGTGTAGGGGAAATTTTTTCGTTGATTCTGGTTTAAACAATCTCAACGCTTTAATTTTTATCGGGACTGCTTGGGGATTTTATTATAATGATCAAGCCTTGTGTTTCCTGAGCTACACTTTTCAGAAGACGTCTCACTGTAATGGTGCACAGTGTTCAAGATATCTTCAAATAGAGAATCTTAGGATTAAATTTAATTTGATTTATTCTTCTAAACTAACTTCCCTCCAAGGTCTACGTAAAGAGTTTATTCTAAGAATTAACTCAGAGATTGAGAAAGATGGAAAAAAGAAACCTCCAAGTTTATTAACGAGCATTGAGGAAATAAAGGCTGGAATTTGAATTAATCTGGGCGATTCCAGTATCTCTGGAGATAAGTTTTAATATACATCTACTCTCTCTCTCTATACATATTACTCTAAAACATGAGGGTAGAAAAAGATTAAAAACATGTATTTGACATTATAGCTATCAGTGTCTATCTGAATATGTCACTGATGCGTAAAGATGTGCTTGTTGCAAGCTAACTTAGGTGCACCCAAAGAGGGCAAAACGTGTTAACATATATTTCAGTTGGAAATTCTGAAATGCATTACCAAATGCACCACACTGCTCATATCCACATAGATACCATATTAGTTCTTGTAAACGAGACGGTCGAAAGTACTTGAACAAAATAATAGCATCACGAACTTTGAACAGTTTATAAACAATTTCGAAGAAAAATAATCAATACCGTATTCAAATTTAATAGACAAGCCTACGTTGTCATTTTCTTTATATTTTGGAAACACACACACACACACAAACACACACACTTATATATATATATATATATTAAGAGACGAAATAGTCACCACTTAAACTATCTAGTTTTCGACTTTTTATATTTTATCAGGTGGTAGATAATTTATTGTTAAAAAGTAAACATTTGTGGCACAGGGCCATTGCAAAGTGGTGTTCGACTGGTGAACATTAATTATTATAGACCCAAATAATCTGATTCGCAACGCATTCAACAAAAGAACTCATCCATCACCATAGAAACCTGCATATAACTTAATACCACCTATTCACAGTAAATCTACAAAAACAACATGACATATAAAATAATTTATGTAAAAAATGTCTTTAGAAAAATATATAAAACTATAATGATATGAAATATGGGGATGGATATGAGAGTAAAACAAAGCTAACATTTACCAAAACATTAAAACTAAAAAATCACAGATGCTAGTAGAACCCGTCCACCATAAAAAAATTAAAAATGTTGTTGCTCTATTTTCTCTTTAGACATAACCAAAATATATACTCAGTTTCGGAGACGGAAGGATAAAATAAATATCAGAGTAGAAAAATCAAGGATTCATAAAGTTGAAATGAAAAACAAAAGGGACAAATCTAACTGGAGAGGTTGGGATTCTTGACATGGATCATGAAAATAGACAATGACGGCAAATGCCAGCAAAGGCACTTACATTAACGAGGTAAACAAAGCGAATCTATCTTAGACAGGGAAGTGTTCAACAAGAAACCGGTAAACTATGAATCACTGGCTCGAGTACAACCAGTGACAGTGATTCCCCATAATGTCCGACTGCACGCTCCGTACCTCAATCGGCACAGAAGAGGCCCTAACCCCGAATCATAATGTAAAGGTGATAGTGGAAATCCCTGACCAAACCACAAATATAGCACAATATCTTGCTACCACTTTTCATTCAACTGTACTACAGGAAACATATCCACTCAGAAAAGTCAGGTTTTGAAACCCGCATGAGAGCAGGCAGTTACTGATTCTTGACCCTATCAAACGCCTTGAACTGATTTAAAATTATCGGAGCGGATTCATCGTCGTCTTCTACACTTCAGTTATTGTGCACATCAGATTTACTTTGTTCTGGATTTCTCAGCTATTCACACAGATCAAGTCTGCTCGGACTGTAAAATAATGTCGGCTACTGCCTGCAAACTCTCTGTCAGAATTTTGGGAACATTTTTTAACTGGGTGTTAGCAGTTATAGACGTGTAATCCTCTAAATCCCGCCTACTACCTTTGTTACTGTTCAGCAGCTTGCTCAGTCACTTTCAAATTTGGTTAGCGACGAAACTCTGCAGGATCTTGTTTTTGATTCACGAGAGTTATTATCGGCACAATGGTGTGCGATATTATCAAGTACAAATCATACGGCAGACCATCAAGTCTTGGGAAGATAGTACTACTGACCATTTTCAATGTTAAATAGATTTCATCCTCTGAGATCTCATTCTCGCAACTATTCCTCATAGAGCCCAGGCTCTTTAGTAAACCGTCTTTTATTAAGTGCTGCCGAAACTCCTCACAAATGCACACATTCAACCTCAGATTACGAATTTCTAGGGTTTCGACACCCCCACCCAATGAATGTATCGATTAGAACCTTTGATTATCTCTTTCTAGAGCAATTCTGCGCCTATGTTCACAGCTTCATTAGACGTCTTGTATAACTTATGCTTAACTATCTAACCCTGGATATTACTCGCTAGCCACACACTCCAGAGACTTCCTAGCTAGAGAATCTTCCCCATCATCCGCCCATAACAGATAATTCTTGAGAGTCTTGATCTTTTAATCTTATCTAGGGCAAGCCGTTGGCTATATTCAGAGGTGAAAGACTCAAATTTGTCCTTTAACTTCTCTCACCACTTATTTCCAATAATTGCGCCACTAGTTTCCACTTCGCTAATCTTGTCAGCTGTTGCTGGAAGTTCCGTCTGTCCATTAAATCGGCCTACTAGTTTTCAGCCATTCTAGGCCTAGAATAAAAATCCCTCCACGCACCGACAAGTCTATAGTCCGAAAAGCTTAACCACTGGATCTTGGACAATCTTGATAATTTAAATCGACTCTTCTTAATAACATTCTATTCTGGTAGCTACCTGGGTAGACGGTCACTTATGACATCTCTGGCCCTGGGTGATCAACACGATATCTACCGACAGGACCAAAGCTTATCAATAAGAGAAATAACATCAAATAAGTTACGAATTTTAGATATAAATTACAAAATTTAATTACCTAATAAGCATTTTAAACAGCATGTAAAATGCGAGGTCCTGATCCGAACACACATTGGAGTAGCAAAAGAAGCATTACAAAAGCTAATAAATCTGATGAAAAACTTTAAAACTCAAAATAAACTAAGAAAAAAAGGCTGAATTTCTATGTGCTATCCATCCTCTGCTATAATAGAGATTGTTTATCACTTTTTCCAAAGATGAAGAAAGCACTAGAATCAGCCGAAATGCTGTACTACATAAGGATCCTGGAAGTTCCACGGACGGAAAAGAAAGAATGCAAAGAGACGCACGAGACAGAGTTGGGCGCATAGAATAAGAATAAGAAGAAGAAGAAGAAGAAGAAGAAGAAGAAGAAGAAGAAGAAGAAGAAGAAGAAATATTATAATTGTTATTGTTGCTGGTGATGCTTCTGTTCCTGTCTTTGCGATTTGTTAAAATTCAGTGACCATTTTAAACATTGTTCTGTATTTATCTTTATTTTTGCATTCATATCTACCAATCACTTAAGATAAATGTGTGTGTGTGTGTGTGTGTGTGTGTGTGTGTGTGTGTGTGTGTGTGTGTGTGTGTGTGTGTGCATACGTGTGTGTTCTTACAACCCTATCAATTTTGAGCTTCTTAAATTTTGGTCAGATATTTGGAAGTTTCTCAGACACGCGATATATTAATCTCACTTCATATATGTCGGCGTGATAAAATGTGCGACTACTTGCCAGAATCAGTATTTGGATATCAGTCATAGGAATAGAGATTTTGTTACATGATTCCAAGAAATATTCCGTACAAAATTTAATAACTAAAGATGTCTTTTGTATTCAAATTGAAAATATTAATTCAGCGAAATATAGATTTCACTCTGTTCGTTTATATAGGGTTTTCCTTTTAATCATCTGACATTCTGGCTCCGGGGTAAAAGGATTCGTCTAATGACAATATAAAAATGATCGAAAACATTATAATTGCTAAGAAATAATTTAAGGCTTTAAGTAATTTCTTAATCATTTAATCACAAGCAAGGCAATAAAGCCTTTACGTAGCGAAAGTGAATATGAAAGAATATGAGAAAAGATAGAATGTTATTAAAGGAAAAGAACAATAAAATTATAAAAAAAAACAGAATCAATAAGGCAGAAGTGGATTGAAACTACATTTAAATTTTGGGCATCAATCTTGACTGGAAAACAAGAATCAGGAAAAAGGTTTTGAAAGTAAATTTGAGAAAAGTAACCATTAGCATAGGAAATACAGTGACATTTTGATATTCTAATTATAAAATGATGAGACCTTCCCACCAATATAGTAGCATGTTTCAATTTATAAAGTCTCACCATTAAACTTAATATGAAATTCTTTATACAAAAAGTAAAAGGAAGCAAAATTGCAGAAATGGAGATGTGGCTGAAGTCTAGAAGTTGTGTCAAGAGCGGATTTTGCATATACTTTAGATTTTAACATGAATTTCTAAGTATATAGCAGAAATCACAGCCCATATGTGGCAATTATATTCGAATGATAGGCTTATAAATATATAAGATAGATTCGGGAAAAAACATGTCTTACTTGAGACAGTGAGCTAGATTTCCTAGCAGGCAATTAGTTGATTTAGTACAATTATCTATTTCATGTCAATGAAAAACATTAACCCGTATAGGTGCCAGTATATATTATAAAACGAAAATCATCTGGTGGATTACAATAATCTGAAGATCTTTTTTTTTTTTTTGCAGTAGTACAGGTATAGAGGCTCATCTCTTGTTCCCTGTTTAGGATGTGGTTTCCGGCTTTCTCTTATCCAATCTTTTCACTTTTCTTCTTTTTTTTTCATTTTTCTTTCTCAATTCGAGTAGATAGACTAAACTATTGCCTCGGTTCACACACCACCCACGCCTATTGTACAGGTGTAGAGGCTCATCCCTTTGTTCCCTGTTTAGGATGTGGTTTCCGGCTTTCTTTTTTACACTCTTTTCTCTCTTACGTAGCCCCCTGCACATCAGTGGCATTACCGCCTTGCTCGGGGTGATATGATTAAAAAAAAAGTAGTCATTTTGTATTGGAATCTGTCTTGGACTGTGCAAAAAATGTTTTTCAGTTTGAGGGGTAAGACGAAAATTAAATTTTACCAGATAAAGAAAAGACAGAATAATTTGTATTTGGTTTTATGTATTTTTATATCAGATATCTTTAGTGAAGTCTTCCTTTTTCTATTCTTCTGCAATGTGTATCTGTTTATTGTTTGTGTATTTGTTTTTATTTGTGTATTTGTTTTTCTATACGTGCGTGCACGTGAATGCATATGTGATTCTGTTAGTATATTTTGTGTCTACTTGTATGTGTTTATATAGAGGTTGTGCATGTGCGTGTAGTTTGCCAAAGATCGGAAGAAGGCTGATAGGGCGGTAATTTGCGGGGTCCGAGTGTTTTCCAGTGTTCTTAAATATAGGAACTACAAAGGGAGACTTCCAAAAGGCAGGAATGCAGGAAGTGGATAGGTAGTAGTTGCATTGATTAGAAAGGACTGAGGAGATTTCAGAGGCACATTTCTTGAAGACTATGATTGGGATTCCGTCCCCACCACTGGCTTTGTGAGGGTCAAGTTTTGAGACTATGTTACAAACCAGCGAGGGTGTAATGTGGACGTTATTCAGTTGAGCCTCAGTTCTAGGTGGGAAGTCGGGTGTAGAAACTCCAGACGAATCCACTCTCGAATTGGTCGAGAATTTGCGAGCAAAGCATTCAGCCTTGTCCGCTGAGGAGGTGACGACTTCAAATTCATTGATTAGCGGGGGTATTCCATACTTACTCTTGTTAAACACGCTTTTACAGAATCGCCAGTAGTCTTAGAACTTAGAGGATGCTATGCGTTGCTTCATTCTGGCAGCAAACAACATCTTAGCTTCGTTAAGTATCTTTTTACACTTATTACGAGCTGAGGCGAAAAGGCGCCTGTTTTGTTCCGACGCGTGGCTACGATAGAGCCTGAAGAAATGATTCCGGTTGGCAATGGCGGCCGAGCAAGAGAGGGCGAGAACCAGGGAGACGAATGAGATGTAAGCTGAAATTTCCTGGCAGGGATGAAAGCATCGATGCCAGCCTTAACCCAGGAGGAGACCTCGGACGCACAGTCTTCGACGGGAAGACTAAAAAAGGTGTTCCAAAGAACGTCACAAGGGAAGTCTCAGAACGAATTCCCAGTCTGCTCTTTGATAGCAGTAGGATATTCTGCTGGTCTGAGGTTCTTGGGTAGGAGGGGAGTGGATTGAGATGTTGATGGAAAATACGGCGAGGTCAGAGTTTCTGAGAGGGTAAAGCTGTCTGGTAGTGCAAGAGTCTGTGATGGAAGTGAAGCAGAGATCTAGTAGCGAGTCCCTTCAATTAGGGTTACTTGAGAAACGCGTGGGGAAGTCCGGAACTTGCGTAAGGGATAGGGAGATTGAACAATTAATACTAGGGACACCAGCAAGATCGGTGATAGAGTTCTCCAGTCACTTGGTGAGGTGGGCGTTAAAGTCACCAAGCACAAATATATGGGCAGATGGATGAGAAGAAATGGCCTTGTCGATATTGTGAGAGATGCTGTCAAGTACCGAACAGTCAGAGGAGGAGGGGGAGCGGTAGAGAAAGATGAGATAGCTAACCGGGCTTAGAAGTGAGAGACGGAAGCACATAAAAGAATGATCCAGTTATTCAAGAGATGTCACCCTAGCTAGGGGGAGGTGTTCGCTGACATATACACCAAGTCTATGCATATGAACATTGGAGTCCTTCCTGAAGAGTGGAAGGTAACCAGGAACGTAAAACTCAGAAGAGGGAACAGAAGGGTCAAGGTTAGTTTCACATAGGGCTAAGATATCAGGTGAGTTAGTTTGAAGGAATGATTCTACGCTGTAAAAGTTAGTGTGGATATCTCGTATGTTAGTGAAAGAGACGCAGACAAGTTTGGGTGTTGGTAGCCATATTATAAAAGAGTAGAAAACTTTTGTAGGCAGGTCCCCAAAATAGTATGTTTTAGATATAGTTTTTGTTATCAAATTCGAAAGAGTTGTTGCTCAGTAATAGGTGTATATTCACCAGGAAATTCAAAAATGAATTTCTTGGTGAATCTAGGATGTATTTTTTTTATTTGTGAGATTGCTTGTTTTTTAATTCATGTGATATACAGTTAAATAAGCTTCTAACGTCAACTTTTACCATGATTGCTTCTGTATCCTATATTTAGTATGGATATAGTGTGTGGATATCTCTTCTGGTGTAGATGTTAATGGTTGTAGTAAGGTCTCTACTAGTTGGACAGGTTATTTCTGCGACTATGAGTCTAAATGTAAGGTCACTGGAGTTTAGAATGTTAATATATTTATATTTTTGTGTTTGCATTGGTGCTTTTGTTTCACTCCATTTGTGAATTTTTGGTATTCCGTAAAAATGCTCGTTTTTCGGGTGAAGTTTATTTCGACATACCTTTATTTTTTGTTAATATTTTGCTATATTTTGTGCATATTTTTGTCATGTTTGATATAATATTTTTTTCTATAATGATATCGATTGATTTATGGTTGTTTTATTCCCTTGTGACTCTAGATGTTTTCTTTTATAGTATATCTTGTCCGTGATGACGACATCACTGTCTTTGCCGTATTTCTTTATATCTCTGCTGATATTTCTCCGGATGTTCTCTAGGGCTTGTTTTCGTCTGCATTTGACCTTGTGGAATAATGAGAATTATTTCTTGTAGGTTGAGGTTCCACTATTTTTCAAAATATATGTATAGTCGCTTTTGTTTAGAAAGAATTTTGATTCCTATTGATGAATCTGTAAAGTCTTTTCATGTTTCCATTAGTCTGAAATTTTGACCAAAATTTTCTAAGGTTTTTCTCAGGTCTGTTATATTGTTTTTCGGGGCAGTATAGAGTTCAATGTCTAATTTTAGTAAGACAATTACTTCCTCTGCAAGTTATGTGTAGATATTTTTTCTCGTTGTGTCATTTCAACTAGTCTTCTCGTTCGGACTTGAATTTCACTTCTTTCTAAATATGATGTGTTCCCTAAATAGTAAACATTTCTCTTTGTAAAACTGTGGTTGTGGTTTTTTTCAAGATAGCTCTGAATAATTGTGTCTATTTTTATTGTAAGGAGTCTCCGGGGTTTTTCTATATCTGTTGCTTCTTTATGGGGTTAAGTTTATTTTTTATTTGAGTGATTTTTTTTATTTTCTAGTTGCTATATTTGTTGGGTCAAAAGAGAGTTGTAAGGAATTTTGATTGTACTGCTTGGTATAAACAGTGGCCATTAGATTTATTTTGTTGCATGAGTTAGCATATGTATGGGTTGATTGTGTTAGTGTGTGTGTGTGTCATGTTCGATGTCTGAATTTGTTGCTCTGTTTTAGAGTGTATTTGTTAATTTTATTTGTTGTGTAGGTATTTTGTGTGCAATTATTTGTGTTTGGCTTCTTACATCTGTTAGATGGTTTTCTAAGTATTTATCACTGCCGTGTATATTTATTTTTGTTGAGATTTGTGCTTTATTAAGGGTGTTCTTTGAGTTTATATTGTTATCATATATTTCTTTATTTGGGTAGGCTTTTAGCCAGGATGTTTTCCTTTTCAAAATATTCAAATAATATCCTCCACCTTTTTCCGTTCTGATTGGCATAATTCTGAGATGTTTTGGCTAGGTACTTTAGAACATAGTTCCCTGATTTCTGAAAATACTTGGTTTATATTTTCCTAAAGTATATTGATTTGTATATATATATATATATATATATATATATATATATATATATATATGGGGAGTTATGTATGTTATACATTTGGAGGTTATGTGGGTTCTGCTGGTTATGTGAGGCGTACCCCCTTGCATTTGGAAACAAGAATTAATCAACATGTACCTTCGAAAATACGATTAGGCAAAATAGCATATTTTTTCTTTCCTCTACCAATATGAAATCGACTATTGCTCAACACCTAGTAGAGAATATAGCATGTGCTAAATCGTATTAAAAAAATTAATCAATTAAAGATTTTGGAATCAGTTTGCATATCTTTACAAATTCTTTCTCTTTGCCGGATAAAGGATTTTGTTAACTCTCTTTACTTTTTGGGGGATATTTTCTTTTAGCTGTCCCTGGATAATTATTTACACGCGATAATTATTTACACGCGAGAGAGAGAGGGAAAGATATATATAGAGAGAGGCGAATTAGAGTGGATTTAATCAAAATCAAATTTACGTGCCTTTTATTGCGTCCGTGAATGTAAATATGATAGCTTTCAATTAGTATATTCAATTCTAGTAATTTTAATGCATTCTTTTACATATTATTATTATCGTTATCATCATTATTATATTTCGATTTCTGCTATAGTCACACTAATTCTGCGAGAACACTTAAGGCAGGACGTTGTGTGATGTTATAGCTCCATTGATTTGTTTTTCCAAATCACTTACATGTGAAAAATATCTCTTGGTGCGTGGGTTGTATTTAACAAGGCAAAGTCTTTCTTAATTTGGTAATCCCAAGTGTTTTTAATTGAGTTGTTGCGTTCCTTTTTTATCATTCCAAGCACACCTACTATGACCGACACTGTTCTTGTTTTCAGCTTCTACATTATTATTTTTTTCCATTTCCAGGACGTTATACTTCGATAGATTTTTTACAAATTCCTTGATTGCTACATATTAATTAGCAGGCCATTTTTTACTTTTGTTTTTTAGTATCTTCTATTTCTGTAACTGGTGGTACAGAACTAGAAGACATCTAGTATTTGTTAACGTCTTTTCCAAATCACCTTTTCCAATTACAAATTATCCACTATAAATTTGGAACTACCTTATTGTGACTTATTTAAATTTATTTGGTGCAAATACAGAGCATCTCGAGATTAGATGGACGATGATTTTTCTTCTTCTTCTTTCTTCGAACCGAACCCTTTATTACAATCATTAGAGTATATCAGATTTGAGAGTCTCTTTTCATAGTCATGTGTTATCTCTCTCTAACTCTCTTGTTCACCACTGTGGTAGCCTGTTATTAAATTCACAACTTTAGCTGATGTCAACTCGCCGGAACTAACCAAAGTCTATATCCACTGTGTTCTTAAGATAAAGAACAAGTGAATTTCTGGGACTTTTAAACCTAAGGTTCAGCACCAAATTTTACCAGAGTTCATATTGCAATTTTTTATGTTAATGGTTTTCTCTAGTATATTGTAAGGTTAATGGTTTTCTCCAGATTTTTTAATTGTTAGAAATCATATTGCAGTTTGACACTAATGGTTTCCGCTGTCACACCGTATTACTGGTTTTCTTGTTATATTAATCTCTATACTTGGTCGGCTTAGGTGATATTTGTAGCCTAGCCTATGTGCTGATTTCTTACGTTTACGTAGTTTCCAGTGGCGTTCTCTATTTGTTCATCTTCATCCCATAAGGGGGGTACCCTATGAGATCAGCCACACCAGATTTTGCTATCTCCATTCGTGTTACGGTTTTGCATTGTTCTTGTAGACTTACCTTAAGAGGCGGCCTGTTTCTTCTTTATCTTTCTTTCCACAGCTACATGGAATGGCGTACACACAGTCATGTCCTCCTCTGTTAGGGGTCTTACTCAGGAAAGATACCTGCTAAGTGTAGAACCATTTTAGAAGATCGTCCTGTTGTTATGTGGACATCATATAATCAGATGGTTTGTATTTTCTCCAATAACCACTTCACGTAACAGAGGCTGTTTTTTGAGAGTTGTTATTCTCATGAACTCTCCCTTCCTCGTATGTTGAAGTTGTTGTCATGTACCGTGGATAATTGCTACGTTGTATGGTACTGCTTATGCTGACCATTTCCTGTTCGTATATCTCTGGGTAGCCACTTATGACGTTTGCTCGAGTTTGCAGGCAGCGGACGATGGCATTCTTTATATTGTATACGTGGTGGGAGTTGAAGTTGAGGTATTGTCCGGTGAATATTGGCTTGCGGCATACGGATGTCTTGAACCCCATCTCTGTTCGAGTTATTAGCACATCCAGCACTGCCAGTTTGTTGTCACTCCCTTTGCTGATATTCTGCAGACAAACAACACATTTTGGATTGGGATCAGATATATAACGGCAGTATGAAATCTTAGCAATAGGCTCCCCATTATCACCATCACTGGCTAACATATACATGGAATACTTTAAAGAGATAGCATTAGAATGCACAGCTCTAAAGCTAACTGTATTGCTGAGATACGTTGATGAAACCTTCATACTCTGGTGACACCACGAGGAGGTCCAGACGATACTCGACCATGTGGCCTTAATAATATCATTCATGCACTTCACTATGGAATAAGAGAGTGACATGTCGTGTAAATGGCAACAAGGAAACGTCGTACAACCGGCAACAAAATGAGAATAATAGTCCGAATAATGCAAATAATGTAAATACTACATCATCTCAAATATGTAGTCTTTATTATGTATGATACTTGTATGAAACGTTCAAGTAAAAAGTCCCTGGTCTAGCGCTGGAACAACTTTCCGTTTAAGGATTTAATCTAATTAATCGTAACCAGCGATGTGTGTAAACTTTATTCGTATTATTATTATAACTATTATTATTATTGCTTTTTATTATCATTATTATTTCCAGTGTTTATTTTGAATTTTTTCAAATTGATTTTCCTATCTATTTTTATCTATCTATCAATATACTATAATTATTATTTTAATATTCTTAATGTTTTTTTAATAGTCTTAATATTTTGAGTTATACTAAAATATTTATTGCACTTTGAATTTTTAAACAGATTTGCTTCACTTTTTTATTTTTAACTCTAGCTATCATTATTATTATTGCTATTATCATTATTATTATTATTATTATTATTATTATTGTTGTTGTTGTTGTTGTTGTTGTCGGGTTGTTGTGTTGTTGTTGCTGCTGGTTTTATTCCTATTGCTACTGTTTCGTGACTAGTTCAACCACAGTGAACATTTTTACAATTACTTCTGTTATTTATATTTACTTAATATTCTCTCTGATATTTTCAATTTTTTTTCTTTCTCATTGTCTTCATCATATTAACTTTTCTTTTTTATAATTTTTTTCATTTACCGTTTTCCTCACATTTCTTTTTTTCTAAACATTCTCCAAAATCTGTAATAAATAATTCTTCCCAACTGATACAAATATTTTTTATTATCTTTTTCTTCCATATTTAAAAAAAAAAGCACAACCAAGGAAAAACAACATCAGCCAATGTGATCGGCACCCAACTTGCTTGCGCCTTTTTCATGCGTCGCCATTATTTCACTATCTCTACTTTTGCCATTTCTCCCGATTGATTGCTGACTTGTGAGTTGTAGAAAAACGGCATGTGGGCTTCGCTATCTTTTAAATTCCGACAGGAACCAAATCTCTCACTCTCTCTCTTTCTCTCGACATATATATGTTTCAGTATTTCCTATCTCGCATACATTTATTGGCGTACGAGGCAGTTCAGCCATATTTGATGGCAGGGTGTCTCATTCAAGTTTGTACATTTTAAAGAATTTTTACCGGAAGTTTACGAGTGATGTTGTACTTATGTTATTAAAGGATGACTGCCATTATTTCTTTCTAGTGAAAATATACCGTAATGAATGTATCTTGCATAATACTCTATATTTAACGAGACAACTTTCAGTTCGTAACTGAATATTCAAGCTTCGTATCTACTTCCAATGTGTTAGACAATTTACTTTTATGGTGATCACATATCTTATGCGACACAGTTTGAATGAAACAATGATACGTCTTAAATATGTGATATTTATATGTGCGTTCTTATGTGTGTGTGCGTGCGTGTGAGTATGTGAGTGCGTGTTAATATATATTTAGATAGCAATCATTATTTTATGCATGATTCGTTAAATATGAATCATGAGGGAAATTTCATTAATACATTGTCCAATAACTGCCACATTCATTCGGCAATCTATCAGCCATTCTCAAGTAGATTGTTTTAGTGCTGCTAGCTTTTTTTTTCTGGTTTTGACCGTGTAAGATTTAGTATTTTTGAATTAGTTAGACTACCAATTGCGAGCAATCGTTTGTTGGGCAAGGATAAATTTCGAGTGATAGGTTTTCTAGTTTTTAAGGTATTTAAGACATGTAGTACGGCGTTACACATGATAATATATATATATATATATATATATATATATATGTGTGTGTGTGTGTGTGTGTACTGATTGTTTAATCACTTAGTTTTTGGTCATAATAAAATTCGACTAGTGCACATTTGTATTAAAAGTGTTCAATACAATTATAATGTAGAATTCTGAATGACAGAACAGAAATTATGTCTAAGTGTAACCATACTAAAAAATACCTATTAGGTTCATACAACCATGGATGAAAACGTTATAATTTCTTATAATTTTCAAAATAGCGCGTTCAAAGATTCTCTGTCACGTGGGCGTTAAAAAAAAGTTGTTACGTGAGCGTTCTTAAAATAAAAGCTAAACGGTAAAATCAGTTATTCCAAATCGCACTGAAGACACTCCTCATGGTAGAAACCTACGTCGCGTAATATCTAGTTTACAAATGGAATATATATATATATATATATATATATATATATATATATATATATATATATATATACAAACTTATCACTATACTCCTTTCGAAAACCCTGCCCGTATATATGTCGGAAGAGAAAATTGTTGTTAAAAAGAAACATCTAAGCACATGAACATCAGTCAAACAGATTTAGACGGAGCCAGCCTGTAGGCCCAAAAAAACCTGAGACGAGTAATCAAAAACAAAGAAGCGCTCAATAATTAAGCAGAGTAGAATAAGTAAATTAAACCTAGTGAGCAAACAAAACTGCCAAGGTTTCACCTAAGCGGATCTTCAGGGAACCTAGGCCAAACTTCGTAGGTTTGTTGTCTCATTAGGTTTAATTTACTTTTTATATATATATATATATATATATATATATATATATATATATATAGAGAGAGAGAGAGAGAGAGAGAGAGAGAGAGATAGAAAGAGAGAGATAGAAAGAGAGAGATAGAAAGAAAGAGAGGAAAACGATGTGAAAATCAAAGAAACCTTTAAGTATTCAATTACAGCTATAAAAACGTTCCTTGCAAACAAATTTTGCACGAAAAATATTTTGGTTAATTCTTTACAACACAAGTGAAGTCAACTGTATTAATAAAGTTGAAATCTGTACGTGAGTTTCTCAAGATGTGCTTGTATGAGATAATTCTAGCATCAGGGAAGATGTTAGATTGACATCTGTATTATCACTACTGTACTATTTGACTTTGTTTATATATCTCGCTCAGGTATGTTTTGTAATAAAACTGGTTTACGAAAATACTTTTAAAATGAGAAAATATTTGCAAGAAGGAAATTAGCACTGAATAGTGTCGGAAATTTACAGATGTAACGGGTCTCCTGATTGGCTGATTTAACCCGAACCTCGTTTTGAACTTTAGGCGGGCTTTACCAGAGGTTTTATGTTTTTTTTCTGATGGTTTTGTTCTCTCCTTTTTTCAGCTAGCACGAACAGTATCGGACGTATTTGTGCCGCTCCGGATTTTTGTTGCAGCAGGGCCTAAATTGGCGCCCACTTGTCTCGCTATATCGAGACCATCTTACCAATTCTTTGTAATCTTTTAGGCTAATGCCACAACTTTGTAACAGAGAAAATCTCTTGTTACCCTTCTTACCTTAAAAAGGATACCCTATGGGCAAAGCCTTGCCTTCCTAGAGAAAAATTCTCTAAGCACTATCATCTTATACCAAGATAAGAAACTGTGAAAGAAGCTGACCCAGAAGAAAGTTCCTGTACGTCGCGGATCGCAGTTCCTTGTGTCTTTTTCATCCCACTCCTAGACGGAGGATACTATACCAAGCTAAGCAGAGAAAAGAGACTATACCAAGCTACACTGTAGCAGCAAAATTCAGCATATTTTTGCAAGACAAATAAATTGTTTTTCCTATACCAGGTATGTCTTGTTATGTTTGATAATTTCCTTTCACTGCTTAAGCGCTAAGCTATGTGAATATATTTCTCACATAACTTTTATTGCAAAAATATGTGCGTTACATATTTTATTGTAAATTTTTCCCTTCCAGAATTGTTATTTGTGTGATTTTTTTTGGTGCTTCTTGTCTGCTACCTAAAAAAAATAATAAATTTTTTTTCAAAATTTGTCGGAGTGGGGGTTAGTTTGACTGGATAAGCCTTGACATTTCCTTATTTTCTCTCTCTCTTCGCATGTTATCCTGGTATGCTTGAGGGCGGCATATGGCGGGAGAGCGGCAAAATTTAAAACCTGTCTCTCTTCGACCTTTAAAATTACAGTTGGAGTGTCCTGACTTCAGTGGGTCTCCTTCAGCGGATAAATTTGAATTTCGGACATTTCTCAGAAGGTTCGAATTCTGCACAGCCGACTTGGGAAGATATAACATTTAGTGCTTGTTAATATAACATTTAGTGCTTGTTAATATGACATTTAGTGCTTGTTAATATAACATTTGGTGCTTGTTAGTATGACATTTAGTGCTTGTTATGATCACATTTAGTGCTTGTTAATATAACATTTAGTGCTTGTTAAATAACATTTAGTGCTTGTTATGGTGACATTTAGTGCTTGTTAGTGTAACATTTAGTACTTGTTAATATGACATTTAGTGCTTGTTATGGTGACATTTTGTGCTTGTTAATATGACATTTAGTGCTTGTTATGATGACATTTAGTGCTTGTTATGATGACATTTAGTGCTTGTTAATATAACATTTAGTGCTTGTTAATATAACATTTAGTGCTTGTTAATATAACATTTGGTGCTTGTTATGGTGACATTTAGTGCTTGTTAATATAACATTTAGTGCTTGTTGTAGTGACATTTAGTGCTTGTTAATATGACATTTAGTGCTTGTTATGGTGACATTTGATGCTTGTTGTAGTGACATTTAGTGCTTGTTAATATGACATTTAGTGCTTGTTAATATAACATTTGGTGCTTGTTGTAGTGACATTTAGTGCTTGTTAATATAACATTTAGTGCTTGTTATGGTGACATTTAGTGCTTGTTAGTGTAACTTTAGTACTTGTTAATATAACATTTAGTGCTTGTTAATATAACATTTGGTGCTTGTTATGGTGACATTTAGTGCTTGTTAATATAACATTTAGTGCTTGTTATGGTGACATTTGGTGCTTGTTAGGATGACATTTAGTGCTTGTTAATATAACATTTAGTGCTTGTTATGGTGACATTTATTGCTTGTTAGTGTAACATTTAGTACTTGTTAATATGACATTTAGTGCTTGTTAATGTAACATTTGGTACTTGTTAGTATAACATTTAGTACTTGTTGGATCTCTCCTTTCTGTGTATAGTACTGTACGTAATAGGTTGAAGGACGCAGGATTCGATCTTCAGTCCTGTAACTCCAACTGTGCGGATTTGCAAAAGAAAATGTCAGAGGATGGATCAATTACCTCCCCCCTTCCCTCCTATGAAAAGGTACTGGGGTATCATTATTCCCCTCGACAAGATACAATCAGACTTGCGCCCACTGAGATTAACATTAACGTAGACACTAAACGTGGAATTCTGTCTCAGACTTCCAGCATCTATGATCCGCTTTCCTTACTTCTCCCAGTTACTATTCAGGGCAAGACATTCGTTAGCCAACTATGGAAAAACAACTTGTCCTGGGATCAACAGATCCCTGAAAATTTTACTATCCCTTGGCAAACTCTTGCTAAGGAACTTAATGAATTAAGCGAATTTGAGTTCCCCAGACGTGTGTTGCAGGAGAGCTTCCCGGTGGAATTTATTTGTTTCTGCGACGCATCTAAGCTCGCATACGGGTTTTCTTTATATGTTAAACAAGGAAATCGATGTTCCTTGTTGTTCGCTAAAGCTAAGGTGGCTCCCATTAAGCAGAAAACCCTACCTACTTTGGAACTAATGGCGATCTATCTCGCTCTCAAAGTTGTTCCTAAGGTTATTGAAGCCTTGAAGCCTATCAACGTACTTTCTATTTTCCTTGTGTCAGATGCACAAGTAGCCTTATCTTGGGTTTTAAATGGAAAGGGGTCTAAAAGAAATATTTTTGTGGAAAATCGTGTCCTGAACATAAAAAAAATGTTGGAGGACGTTAACATCAGATTTGGCGTCACCCCCTTGTTCAAGTATGTCCCTTCGTCGGAAAATCCTGCGGATTTGTTGACTAGAGGCCTTTCAGCCTCCAAGTTTAAACAATTGTTCGATTTTTGGGTATACGGACCCGAATGGCTAAATCAACATAACATCGACTGGCCAGTATCTCCATTACCTTGCCTTAATGACACCAACCGGAAGATTGTATCCTGTATGTTAACCGAGGATTCTCGCGCAGACGAATCCAGTCTTCCTTTAAATATTTCTAAATTTTCAACATTGTCTAGAGCGATCAACGTTCTTGAAAAGGTTTTAAGGTTCGGTGATAAGTTGATGCATCGACACACTGATACCTACCATAAAGCCAAATTGTTGCTTTTTTCTGATATGCAAAGGGAGGC
Source organism: Ascarosepion bandense (assembly GCA_037127315.1). NCBI lineage: Eukaryota > Metazoa > Mollusca > Cephalopoda > Sepiida > Sepiidae > Ascarosepion > Ascarosepion bandense. Next base: position 1,574,152 of record JBBBDQ010001758.1, on the reverse strand, counting down.
GTTTCCCTTTGAGTTGGAATATTTGACTCAACCTTCTAATAAGGTGGTACCTCCTAGAATAACTGCCCTTGGGTTGTTTATTGATAGGGATGGTCTGTTGCGGACTAAAGGACGCATCCAGAATTCCAGTATACTCCACTTCGGAGTCAAATTCCCTATACTTTTGGGTAAACATCACCCCTTAACTGAATTGGTTATCAAAGAGGCGCATTTGAATTGTTGCCACATGGGAACCAATTCAACTCTTTCCAAGTTGAGATTATCCGGATTTTGGATTCCCCAGGGAAGACAATCGGTAAAGAAAACACTTCGTAGCTGTATTACTTGTAAGAAAATTAATTCTTTACCGTATAAAGCTCCCTCGGGCTCTCAACTACCCACCCATCGGGCAAATTTTGTTCACCCCTTTCAACAAGTGGGTATAGATTTTACCGGCCATTTCTTGGTAAAGTACAAGGATGATGAAATAAAGATGTACATCCTGCTATTTACCTGCATGAGTCTTCGCGCAGTGCATCTGGAGCTTTTGCCTGACATGAGCTCCAGATCCTTCCTGTTAGCCTTCGTCAGATTTACCAATCTTTTTGGCGTTCCCTCTCATGTCTATTCGGATAATGCTAAAACCTTTCTAGCATCCGGCATTATGTTGTCTGAAATTTTCGTTTCCGACGAATTCAGGGAACATTTTAGGTCCGCTTCCATTAGTCATCACACCATTCCCCTTTATTCCGCCTGGTATGGGGGCGCATGGGAGAGAATGATCAAAACCATGAAGCAATGCTTGAAAAAATTAATAGGTAGGAGGAAAATTCAGTATTTTGAATTTTTAAAGATAATTTCTGACGTGCAGAAAGCGATCAACGATCGACCGCTGACTTATTTTACCGCTTCAGAAGGGGGCCTAGATATTTTAACCCCCAATCACTTTCTACAAACTGGCTACAATCCACGTTTGTTAATTAGTAACTATGGATCGGAAGATCTGTGCCCCGATCCCCCTAGTAGAATAAAGCTGGTGCAATCTTTGGAGTTAAGACATAAATATGTCGAAAAATTTAGGAAGATGTGGCACAATGATTATCTGTTGTCTCTGAGAGAGAGGGATACGAATTTGAAGGGAGATTGCCCTCTAAAGGTGTCAGTTGGAGAAATTGTATTAATCAAATCTCCTAATAAGACTAGACCTTTTTGGAGTCTAGGTAAGGTGCTTAGACTCATTACCGGGAACGATGGTAAAGTTCGCTCGGCCTGTGTGTTGAGGAACGGTTGCGAACAGGTTCATTCCTTAAAACATTTATTTCCCCTGGAATTAAAGGCAGACAGAAGCACATTTAGTTCCCCTTGATCTTATTCTATGAAAAAAATAAAAGTAATGGATAACCATTACTTTTTTCGTTCTCCGTTGGCAGTGTGTCGGAAATTTACAGATGTAACGGGTCTCCTGATTGGCTGATTTAACCCGAACCTCGTTTTGAACTTTAGGCGGGCTTTACCAGAGGTTTTATGTTTTTTTTCTGATGGTTTTGTTCTCTCCTTTTTTCAGCTAGCACGAACAGTATCGGACGTATTTGTGCCGCTCCGGATTTTTGTTGCAGCAGGGCCTAAATTGGCGCCCACTTGTCTCGCTATATCGAGACCATCTTACCAATTCTTTGTAATCTTTTAGGCTAATGCCACAACTTTGTAACAGAGAAAATCTCTTGTTACCCTTCTTACCTTAAAAAGGATACCCTATGGGCAAAGCCTTGCCTTCCTAGAGAAAAATTCTCTAAGCACTATCATCTTATACCAAGATAAGAAACTGTGAAAGAAGCTGACCCAGAAGAAAGTTCCTGTACGTCGCGGATCGCAGTTCCTTGTGTCTTTTTCATCCCACTCCTAGACGGAGGATACTATACCAAGCTAAGCAGAGAAAAGAGACTATACCAAGCTACACTGTAGCAGCAAAATTCAGCATATTTTTGCAAGACAAATAAATTGTTTTTCCTATACCAGGTATGTCTTGTTATGTTTGATAATTTCCTTTCACTGCTTAAGCGCTAAGCTATGTGAATATATTTCTCACAATAGCAATGTGAGTATTCCAAAATATGAGAATATTGTATTGTGTAGAAACACTGGCTAAATTTATACAGGAGACTAAAAATATTTATTTACGTCCAGTATGGTTCATTCTGAAACTAGGCACTGCTGACAGGGAGTTACGGTAAGAGGTAGGATAGGAGGGGACGATAATGGTTGACCCTAGACTTGAAATCGGGGAAATATACACTTAGAAGTACGCGAGGAGAAGCTGTTCTAGTGGAAATTAATTCTTGACGAAGAAATACGGAGAAAATGCAGATGGTCTTCTTTCATACTATGTAAGTAATATGGTTGGTCCTAGCCTTGAAAGTCACACATCGTGGAAACAGGTGATGTAGTTCACCTGAGCTCTTTCCATGATAGTAGCGACAGAGCAGTAAGTGACATTTACATCATACCTATGTGTTCCTGACCATATATCACATCAGTACATTTTAGAAGTGATCTCACTCTTATAATGTTGATGATATCATAAAGAATCAGGTACATACTGGAACGGTAAAGAGAGCTGATCATTTTACCTGTATCTTCAGCGAGTGTGAGTTTGAGTTTCAATATCTTTTCAAGACACGGTGGCTCTTCGAAAGAACATACGTTTATCGTGACGTTGTTGTAGTTAGTTGTTTAATTGGAGATTATAGGATGTAACTAATTTGGTTTTGGAGGCATTTTATATAACCAGCCACTTTTTCAGAACTGAGATGTTAGTGTTAGACCGGAACAGAAGTCAGCTATTTTGCACAGTTTCTAGGTGATGCTTCTTGTAAAGAATTGAGATTTTGGGAAGCTAATTAAATCTATTAAAAATACCTATTTAAAAATAGGTATTTTAAACGGTATTCCCCCCATATATATATATATATATATATATATATATATATATATATATATATATATATATATATTCTAATTCAGAATATTAGTGGATTACGTTAGCTTGGTTTCCACCTTTCCGCATATTTAGCCGTTAGATATTAACTGATTATCCAGCGCATCCTCTCATAAAACTATTTTCAATGAAAGAAAAAACGATTACGAAAAGGCTTTTAATGAAAATGGTCATAAATTAAACTAGAATATAAACCAAAAATAAATAAGCCAATCAAGAATAATTCGTTGAAAAGAATTATTATTGAGTTCAACACATCTTTTAGTTTAGAAGTACAGTCCAAAACTATATTTTTGTATTGATTAATAAACGCTAAAACTTCAAGATTTTTTATAGAAATATAGTTGAATTAAGTTACAGTTGTATCTGAAATTTAGAAAGCATCACTACAGAAATTAAAAAAAAATAGCGTACAGCAAAATATTGTTAATGAAAGGTTTAACTGCAGCAATTAATGAAATGTCCACTTGACTGAGTTTGTGAAACCAAAAGAGTTATTTACGAAGCAAAAGTTAGATACAAATGGAGAGAGAAAAATATATTTAGAACATATATTTCAAAACGAGAAAAGTTGCTAAATAAAAGTTCTAAAATAATGTCTGGATGTATAATGCTTAGCAAATACATTCTTAGCTCTTAAAAACCTATATAAAAGTGTTTACAATATTATTTCGCTAGTCTTAACTAAATCCTCTTTTCTTTTGAACTTCCGACTATGTTTTCTATAATTCCAGTTATGCGTTCAAAAAAGCTTTTGGATAATCAGTTTTATTTATTTGGACGAGCGGTGACACAATTTCGGTTAGTTTTATGAGGGGAACCCAAGCACTGACGCTCGAACCAATAGTCAAAAATTACCCAGACTACGCTTAAGCGGTATCAACGCATAAAACATGCCTTAGCATGGCTGAGCTTGTTTTAAATGATTTTACAGTCTCTCGAAAAGGTATGTCAGTGTGTTGGGTAATTAGCTAAAATATAATGCTTGAAGATACCGATAGGTTGAAACCTAGGTAGTATAATGCGCTGATAATTGGAATGAGAATATTTAAATCACTACATGTTATTCTTTTATTTATTCTTTAAATATGTATAGAGAAATTTTTAATAAAACTGTTTGTTGGTCTAATTTGATTCTGACCAATAACTGTGTAACATATATATATATATATATATATATATATATATATATATCTATACACACACAGATATATATATATATATATATATATATATATATATCTGTGTGTGTGTTCATTTAGTAATCAATTAGAACTCTCTTAGCTACTAGCGTATAATTAAACGGTATATCACACGCTAAAAGTAAGTCTCCTGTCTGCAAATGACTATATATATATATATATATATATATAGTTCTCATTTGTAAACGAGTTATTACGTAACACAGGTTCCTACGATTTGGTGTCTTCAGGCGATTTACAATAAATTATTATTATAAATTACAAGTAAAATTATTATTGTAAATTGCCTGAAAACACCAGATGATAGAAACATGGGTTGCATAATAACTCGTTTATAAATCATATATATTCCATTTTTAAACGAGTTTTTTCCCTACCCAGGTATCTACCATGAGTGGTGTCTATATATATATATATATATATATATATATATATATATATATATATATATTCTGCTATTTAAATTAAATTATGTTCTATGTATATTATTTAATTCAAACAAATTTCTTTCAAATATACATGCGTTAATATCTTACTATAAAGAATTCGTGCGTGAAATTTTTGTGGTGACCTGTTTCTCAGAATAAACCAAATACCATTTTTTTTTTTTTATATACACACATTAAATATGTACATGGTGAGAGAATGGATTAATGGAATCATATATTTTTTTTTGCACAGTGTCTCTTAAATATGTGGGCGAGTATGGTGTTTCACAAAACCTTCATCTTTGTAGCTTTTAGCAATGTTCTCTCTTTTTGATATCTCTTCTTGTCCCCGTTCTGCCAATCATTTCCAATTACATGATACCTACGTTAATCACTATTTTGGTGTCTGTCTTGCCATGTGACTGTTATATTTTCTAATCAGTCCTCCCTCATCATGTACCCAAAAACTACCGACTGTCGCTTTCTGATGTTACCTAAGCCTTAACCTAACCAGAATCATAACCTTTCCTAAAGTATAAAAATGAATGTTAAACATACTTAAAAATAAACTACCAATAAGCTAGCTAAAACTTTACCTTAAACGCTTGACCAGGTCTTTCGCAGTTTAGACTTAAATAAATGATTATAATTATTTATGAACAAATGATTGGGTTTGAGCCGTTAAAAATAACGGTAAAATATTTATATTATACGCCTGCCAAATTACGGCAACAGATATATTGATGCACCTATTCTTGAGTAGTTGAAATTAAGACAAGAAAAGTAAAATACATATATATAATATGTATTTATATACAGTGTATTTTATATATATATATATATATATATATATATATATAAAATACACTGTATATAAATACATATTATGCACTGCATATATATATATATATATATAGTGCATAAACAGGTAAATATAAATAAATACATACGCACGCAAAATTAAAATCACAAAACAAAATACGTACGCAATTAAAAAAAAAACTATATGAATGATCCTACGTCTATGCCACGAGAAAGAGTTTCATGCATTCAGCAACCATTAGGTGTATATTTCAAGCTGACAGTTAATTTCTGTTGTGTTCATAAAAATTGAATCTTATACGGTTAAGTTACTGCTTTTTAAAAAACAAGATTAAAAAAGTAAACATTTAAAGTTACATTTAAAATTAAAATAAAACTAAGAATCAATTATAAAATCCAGTGAGAAGAAATCAAAGGGACGTAAATCATGTTAAAATATTAAATAATCAATTATAACATTTACGTAAAAAATGTAGGGAATATTAAAATTTCATAATTTTAAATAAAAATAAAAATAAAATAAAGTAAGGAAAAGTGGGAGATGGAACTAAAAAGAGTAGGTTAGTTTAGAATTAAAAATGAAAAATGCAAGAAACAAAAATATAAGATGTTAATTCATAACTGTTACAATCAATATTGTTGGGCAAAGAAAGAAAGAAAGAAAGAAAGAAAGAAAGAAAGAAAGAAAGAAAGAAAGAAAGAAGGAAAAATAGGCAAACGTAAAGAGGTATCTATATCAATCTGGGTTTAAGAATTCAAGTAAGTATTTTTTTTCCTATGACAGCATTAAATCATTTTTCCTATGACAGTCATTAAATCACTTTTTTAAGCAAATTTGGAGTTTTGATATGGTTTCAGATTACAAGTTTTTTTAAAAGGTATAGATAATATTTATTTCCATTGTAATGTTTGTATTTAGCTACCTTATTTCAGGCAATAATTGTGTTCTTACTGTTGTTTCTTAATTTCAATTCATGCATTGATAAAGATGTACATTTGATGTATTTACTGTTGTTTAAAGACACCTGTGTTTGTTAAATATTATCTTCCACCTGTTAGAAGTACTTCCAAAATAAAATTTAACGTCATTATCATTCGAATGAATTTGAGCTCTATAAAGAATATATTCGGACATTCATTGGCCATTCAACGGGTAGTTGCAATTATTTTTAGAAGATTCATTTTTACTTTTACCTGGGTGACAAATGTTGTTTATTTGGGCCAAATATTTATGAAAAAATGTTCATGCATTAAGTTAAAGAATAGTTTACCAATGTTAGATTGGACGTTCGGAATGAAATGATGTTACGTTTGCTTGATTTCTGCTCATTTCTGCCTACCTTATTTTTAACGGTGTATTCTAAACTAATGTTGAGTTTATCTTTTTCTAAATTATTAATATATTTACATTTAAAATTGTCAAATATTTCCTTATTGATTAAGTTGGGACTTAAACAAAATTGGATAGATATATGTAGGTTGTTGTTTCTCTGGAAGTGATTTGATTCCCTGTTGATGTATGCGTGGTTATCTTAATCCTTAGTGTAGTGTTTGTTCAGACTATTGCATTGGTCGAAGGTCACATCTAAGAAATTTACGACTTTAGTTTTAGTTAAATTGTCAATGTTAAGATCACAGTTTTAAAAAAGTTTATAAGATACATTCAGAGTCTATCCATTTGTTGTAGATTAGTTTTGCGGGGGATTATCAGTTAGTCGTTTCGATAAAATCCGGTGTTACACAACTCGAAAATGTTCCAAAGATTCCAGAGCAAAAAGAGCTTTACAAAGTTGCAGGCTTCTGCAGAGTCATACGCCCACATGAAGATGCAGAAATCAGGTTGAATACATTATTGAAAGTTAAAAAAAAAAGGTAGGTACGCAATTATTAAGTGGAATATCGGTGCTATATCTAAATATTACAATGGAAAAGGGGAAGAACATTACCTGTGCCTTTTCGGAAAACATGTCCTCTTAAACTATACCAAGAATCCAATTAATAAAAACGTTATTTAATGACCACCTTCTGTGACAGAAAAACTAATTACTTAAATTCTTAGATTCAGATTGATATAGAACCTTCTTTATGATTACCTATTTCTTTTTTCTTCTTCCTTTCTTTCATTCTTTTTTTCTATCTTTCGTTTTTTCTTTTCCCTGCAAAACTGATTTTAGCAATTATGAATTAAACCCTTTTTATTCTTGCTCCTTACAATACTTAATTCTAAATTTTATCTCTTAATTTTTCATTTCATTTTTATTTTATTTTATTTTGTTTTTATTTTTAGTTAAAATTTTAAAATTTTAAATTTGCCTACATTTTTTTTATCCATGTAATAAATGATTATTTACATTTTTAAGACTCATGATTTACGTCCCTTTGATTTCTTCTCCTTGCATATTTTTTATTTTAATTTATTTTTAATTTTAATTTTAAAATTATATTTTTGTCTACTTGTAATCGTAGAATATTAAAATTATAAATATTGTTATTGAAAAAACAAGAACTTATAATTATATAATTTAATTTGCTTGAATACTGATTGAACTTAAGTTCAAATTTATTAAACAGTTAGTTTGAAATATCTACCGGATGACTACATAACGAATGGAACTATGAGTCATGGCATAGACGTAGGATGATATGTATATTTATTAATATATATATATATATATATAGATATATATATGTGTGCATATATATATATATATATATATATATATATATATATATATATATATAATGCAAATCTTTTCATACATTCACCATTGTTTTATTAATAACTGAACATTTCTATACATATCCACACTCTACTCATATGTATAGTTCTTAATTTAAGTCAGTATATATATATATATATATATATATATATATATATATAATCATTTCACCGCTAGCAAGGCGGAAACGCCACTGATGTGCAGGAGGTTGCATAAATGTAAAAAGATTAATTAGAAAAGAGTGAGGAGTACAAACTAGTTAGAATGGAACAATAGAAAACTGAGAAAGCAGGTGCGATGACAGATACATAGGTGGAGAGAAAGGGAAGGTTATACAGGGAAGGGGAGAGAGCTAGAGTCCAGTGGTTAGTAGATGAGTATTGACTTTGCATTTAAATTTCTGGAGGTTGTAGCCGTCAGGAAAGCAACAATACGGGAGTGAGATCCACAGGCGGGAAGTGCGAGAGAGGAAGCTGCAGAAGTAGAATTATCGTCTGCATTTGGCTAACCTGACTGTGAATGGGTGGGACCCAGTTGCCAGTCTGGTTGCACGAGCAAACACCTGTTGAGGAGGCATCAGTGACCTAAGCTCATATATATTCTGATAAAGCCAGATCAGCCGATTACGCTACTATATTTTCAAACCATTGAAGCATAAGCGGTTGATCCTTATTTAAATTTTAAATGTTATTTTTTGTTTTTTCTTTAAATTTGCATTGAACACTTTCTGATACAACTGTTTTGTTTTTGAATACAATCAATAACGGGTAAAAAATTTATATATATATATATATGTGTGTTTGTCTGTGTGTGAGGCTGTGTGCGTTTGTGTATATGTGTGTGTGTGTGTTTTGCTGTGTGTTTGTGTTTATGTATATTTTTATATCGTCAATGAAATTAATGGATATCAGCTTGGAACGAGAAATCGGAGTGCCGAGTCTGAATTCCGGTTGAATTTGTTGCATTCAGTTACGCACATATAACTCCTATCTATAGGTCAAATGGCAAAACAGATTGGGTTCTCTAACCTTGTTTGGCTACCAGTCTACCACGGAAAGTCATGGCAACCTAATGAAGCAAAAACTTCTGACCAGTCATTCATGATTCATCGAGACATGATCACTCAAACGTATATCCCGTATAGCTTTTAACTAAGTGACTAGAATACAAATGAATACACTATTATGATAGTGAGTGTGTCATTATTCTCAATTTTGATTGAGAAATACTGACACACCCAAAAACATATTGCTTCACTTCCTCTATCCACCCCTCCTTGATTTTCTGAATAACCATGAATTCATCTTATTTACTAAATTAAAACATTTTCACCATTTATTTTTAAATTATCACCTGATGAAAAACAATATTGTTCTGAAACATGAAAATTTTTGTGTATTGACATAAATATTCTATAAAAAATTTAATCATACATTTACAATACTATATATATGTGTGTGTGTGTGTGTGTGTGTGTGTGTGTGTGTGTGTGTGTGTGTGTGTGTGTGTTTGTTCTTGGGGGTTTATAATTACAAATGGGTGTAAAAACTCTGAACCCACACTTGAAAATTGTTTTACGATGCATATATCTCTTTTTTATTTTTTATTTTTTTTTTTTTTGTCCTTTGCTTTTTTGAGTGAGAATGAGTTGCCATGAACAAGATTAGAAATGCAGGCACAGTAAAGAAAGCTTTCTTGGAACTCGGCAAGCAATAGGTTATGCTGGCCTTTTGGTAAAGACAGTTGTCGTATCCAGCCATGTCAGAAATAAAGCGGGGATTGGGCAATTTTTCATTGGATATTAAATATTAACACATCATGATGTCTCCTACAGGAAATAAACAAAAATGGTTATGCTTTACTACCCATCAACTCAACCCTTGTATACGGAGGTTTCCAATGCAAAAGCGGATCAGGTTCGACCCATGCGGGAGTATATACATACATATTTGTTTACTAAATTTTCTTGAAAGCGGAGGAGGATGATAGACGTAATAAGCATGGTTTAATAAATTCAATTTCAAATGCAGAGTTTTTATTGTATACTTAACAATTGTATTTGAAATACAATGCATATTATGGTGTAAAGTATAAACGTATCAGATAAAAATAAACACCAATATATATAATTTTAAACATTTTCGGTTGTTTATAAATTACATGTTTTTACATTTGAAAAACTGAAATATCAGTTATTACAAATTGCCTGAAGATACTGAAAAGTAGATATCGAGATCGCAGGCATAACTCATTATCAAATGAAAAATATTCAAAACTTGTAAAATATAAATGTATTGAATATTTCCTAATTCAACTTAAAATAATTATTTCAAAAACTAATTATATATATATATATATATATATATATATATATGTGTGTGTGTGTGTGTGTGCCTCTGTGTGTGTGTGTGTGTGTGTGTAACGTTGGTAAGAGTTTTACTGAGTTTGCTCTGAAGTCTTATTTTTCTTCAGTTATTTAGTATTGACGCTTTTCATCAGAATAAGAGTTTCTGCAATTTTTCTAACGATTTTTATTTAATAAATTATATATATATATATATATATATATATATATATATATATATATATATATATATAATTGCTTAAGTTATTATAGTGGATATAGGCGATAGATTTAAACGAAATTTTTCATTGATATTTTGTGCATTATGTCGTTTAACGTTTTGCGCACTTGACAAAAATTTATAAAGAAAATTGGACATGTCGAAGAAACAACAAATTATATGAAATTGTAAATAAAAATGCATGACGCAATGGATAAATTATTACTCTTTTTTCATTTTGCGTATGAAAGCTGTTCGTATTTAATTTTGTTGACTGCACAGTATTGTTATTGCAAAAAGGGTCACATGACGCAATCACTCTGCCAGAAATGAAAAAAAAAACGTTATACTCAATACTTCGCAATCGCGCCGGAAACACCAATACTAACATATAGATTGTTTGGTGTCAATCTGAGGACTGTGCAGAGGATTCGAAAAGTGTTGGATTACGAAGCTACAGCAGCTTCAAAATTTCACTATGATCAGAAATTAACTCTGGAATTTGATAGTGTGCCATATGAAATTTCGATATCCTATGACGAGAAGTATTTCACTTAAAGGCACTATTCAGATTTTGCTTGATCGACGTAAAGTTCCGGGCCTGACATATAGATAGCATCACTAATAATAAGTTAATATACTTTTATATCGTACTAACCTTCAAATGGCCGGGACAACATTTGTGTCCAGTTGGATTACTAGTTTACAAATTACAGTTATTTAAGTGATGCTACAGCTGCAAATTTTCAAAACAATCGAAAAGTCTGAATTTCTTTAACGAATCCACATTTTTCCTGTTCTATCTCTAGGCCGATTTCGATTCTGATTCTTAGTTAGCATGCAAATGGCAGGTGGTCAATTCCGCAGTTCGCATTTGGGTAGGCTTTGCAGTGAAGGACTGCATTTCTGAATTTGATGTTGATGCGTACACCACTGTTACCGATATATTAAAAGACTTTTCTTCTAGTTTTAACTAGTAGAATTCTCTTAGACATTTGGCAGTATCCCATGACGCACTTTCTTGTGTCTTTATCATTATCTTTACCACCTGCGTATATAATTCTCTGCTCGTCACTGAGGAAGTCTCCGTTGTTTGGTTACCTCGTTTCACACGTCTAGACATATTCTGCTTCACATTTTCCAGCTGTCTACCGTTGTTCAAGGTTCTAACATTTCATCAACCAAGAATTATTTTCTGTTTGTTGCGAATAGTCGCTGGGTAACGGTCCGGTGACACCTGTCCCTCATGTCCTTCCATTCCGGTCGAGAGATAAATTCTGAAGAAAAATTTTCTCTTTACGCCGTTTACAGCATTATCGGCCAAAACCCCGCCACAAATGAAGAAAGAGTGATCTTTCACCAAGACAACCTACCGTGTCAAAATTCGATCGCACTGATGGAAAACTACATGAATACCATTTCCAATTGCTTCACCAACTATCCTATTCTCCATATATGACCCCCAGTGATTCCTCGCTGTTTGTAGTCTTAAAGAAAATTATCGAAGGATAAAAATTTTGTGACAATGAAAAAGTGATAACGAAAACTTAGGCGTGTTTTAAATCCAAAGAAAAATTGTTTTACAAAAAGGCATCGAATTGTTAGAGAAGCATTGGAATCAGTGTATCTGCATAGAAGTAGATTATGTTGATGAATAAAGTTGAATTTTGATTAATAGCTGTTGTTTTATTAGTTAGACCTGGGATTAATTGTGTGATGTGATTTGGGTTTGACACAATATAAGCACAACGGATTTAACGACAGTTTTATTTGTATCCTACTGAAGAGATAGGTTTAATAAGATTTCTTGAATATCCACAACAGAGTAAATTGATTAATATATTGTTTAATAAATTAGTTTATTTTAGTAATTTAATATATTGTTTAAGAAATTAGTGGGCGTACACTCAAATAGCACTATGCACTAAAAATAACGTTTTAAGTGGGAAAATATTATTATAATTATATGCATATATATATATGTGCGTGTGTGCTCTGTTACTCTTTTCTCTTTACGCTCAATCTTAATGATTCTGTCCCTGATTTTTAATACACTGTAATACATTCCGTTTCAGTGGCTTTATTGATTTGCTTGGTATTATATATATATATATATATATATATATATATATATATATATATATATATATAATAGATCCTAATGAGCCAGACGAACCTACCTCGGTTTCTCCTAATCGGATCCCTGACTATCCGTTTAGGAGAAACCTAGGTAGGTTCGTCTGGCTCATTAGATTCTTTTAAGTTACCTCTACATCTGTATTGAGTCCTTTCTGTTAGATGGTTACTCGTGTCCTTTTCAGTGGCTGTATTGACTTGCATGGTATTATATATATATATATATATATATATATATATATATATTAGAACCTAATGAGCCAGATGAACCTATCTAGGTTTCTCCTAAACGCATAGTCAGGGAAAGCTGGCCAGGTTCCATTATGTTAGCTCGCTCTACCTTTGTATTGAGCCCTTTCTGTTAGATGGTTTCTCGTGTCGTTTTCTTTTTTCTTTGGTCTTCTGTCCGAACACTTTTGCTAGACTTTTATGTCCTAAACTCTTTCATTTTTCTCTTTTTCAAAACCATTTTTTCCTTCGTTTGAAGGTTTTCGAAGAAGGTTATCGAGACTATATATAATCACGTATACATATATATATATATATATATATATATATATATATATATATATATATGTGTGTGTGTGTGTGCGTGTGTGTGTGTGTGTGTGTGTGAATATAATACAATTATGTTTGCAATTTGTATATCAAGTTATATATTTAAATATCTTTAAGGTACTGATTTTGAACTTTTCTAACTAATTTATAGCGTGAATATGACGTCTCGTTTTTATAACAAGACGCCTCAATTACGGGACACATATAATTTAGATAACATCATTAACTTCGCTTTATCAGGACTGCACCAGATCGTCCGGTTTCCTCAGTGGATATATTCACATCTCGATAGTAGCTATGATCTTTTTATTTTTTTATTTTTATTTTATTTCAAATATTGCGTTAACTTTGTATGTTCTGAAATTATTAAACTATTCTTTATACGACCTCTAAGTTATCCAATCCATCCTAAACTACAAACTTGAAACGCAGCTATTTATTTGAGGCTTCCAAATTGCATATAAAATGGCTTCAGTTCGTTTACATTGGCTTTCATCCTAGAAGTGAAGACTTTTGCTGCTATAAACATTAACCGTTTTATTATTTCATCTATACAATGCAGTAAATTATTAATAATACCAGTTGTGCTAACTGAAGACACACAGACACATAAAAACACTCACACACACACACATACACACACACACACATATATATATATATATATATATATATATATATATGTAAAATAATATATATAAGATACTTCTAATAACTTTGAAACAAATGAAGTTTTTCTTATAATTCAATGATAAATTTGGATAGTAATTTAACAAATGCTTCTGTATCTCCTATGAAATATTAAGAACACAGCGTTCTCCGTTTGTATGGCTAGTGCTGATTTAATTTTCATTGCAAATATAGAATTTCTTATTCCTCCATATTGAACTCAAATACAATTTTTTCATAGTCATAATTAAATATTGACTTTTAAATTGATATACCCAATATGTTTTAGATATATCTCTGTTAACTTATTTCTTGTTCACCTTCTTCATAATGTTTAGGTTCTTCTTATATTCTTTCCGCCGAAAGTCTAATTTATATCACCTGAAGAAGTTTGGAAAATACAACGACCAAAATGTCATGAATATTGTTTCAATGATGAGAACAACTGTCTGATCGATGTAAATAGTATCAATAGTTACAGTAATTCATATGTGAAATACAGAGATAAATTCTTATTTTTCGAAAATATATCTTTACTTGGTATATATGTTTGATTAGAAATCAGTCTTTTATTAAGTAGTAAATTTAAGGTGCAATAGTCTATATATATTGATAGTTCTCGTTAGGAAATTTTGATAGCTGATATTTTTGTCATGATTTTTAATCATCAAGTCATTGAACGCAATCTTGTACACTTTAACAAGTAGATGGATCGCTTGACGTGCTTAATTATATACAATATAAAATTTAGGATAGGGGCCCTTATGTTTAGTTTACGCTTCCCTTGTGTAAGCAACTTCTTAATGTAATATATATATATATTTCTGCTACATTTACGCACCGAAATTTTTGGAATAAATATAACTTTGAGGATACGGGCACTTACGTTTAGTTTACGTTTCCCTTGTGGAGATAACTGTTAACGTCATTTTTCTTAGGTTCTATCTCTCAATAATGTCATTTGAACAGCCCCTCTATCGTTCGAGGGACTCTGGAGATAGCAAATACCTTCGCAGTTTGGATATTCGCTTATTCAATAATCTTTTTTTTTCCGAATTTGCTAGATCCTTTCTATTACAGATGTTTCAGCATGTATGATAAAAAGAAGAAATTATATTTTGCTATCTTCACACGCCTTAAACTAATATTAGTTTAATCTGCATGATAATTTCAGACGGAAGTATTTTTATAACAAATCCAATAATTTTAATAAAACATGTTGAAACTACCGAAAAAATTATTTCAAGGTTTGTTTTGACGTTTAAATTAATCATTTAAATTTTGAAAAATAATTTTTCATAGCAAATTTGATTTATTGTGGTTTATAGGATTTGCAAAATGAATTCAAACTGTCAGTATATCAATGTATAAAATGAATTGATGAAATATTTTCTAGAGATCAAACAAAAAGAGTTAAGTTGTTTAATATCATAATTTTTTTATATGCGCTATTGGCGACGAAAATTAATCTTCAACACAGCTTCATATATATATATATATATATATTCCAACTCTTATTTCCCTGCTCTGTTCTCAGATTGACGCCCGATTACTCTGAAATATACGTATTGGAGCTTTTGGCAAGAATGTCGAGCAGAACCGCATGCCATTTCAAATTTCTGGCAAAGTGAACTGCGTCATGATGAATCTTTCCTCCTAGATGGGACCAACTGACCCTACTAAACTGTGCGGTTACCGAAATAATAAAAGGACGCGTTTGTGCGAATTTTAAAATATAATATCTCGACAATTTAACCATTGCACCCGATATATATTCGATTGGTCATAAATAATCTGTTTATTTATTTTACTGAATATTTTGGTTTATAAATTTAAATGTTTGAAGAAATTCCGAGAGTGCTGTTCATAGCAAAACCGTCAGTGTTGGTATAAAAATTATCAAAGTTATCTGGTTATATCTATTGTGTTGTGTACCCTAATAAAATAATTAAAAAAGAATATTGTAGGAATAATTTGCAGCGGTGGCATAAAAGAATAGTGATAGATGTTATTTAAAAAAGAGTGTCAATTGTTTCATGAACTGGTTCGATATTAAACAAACCGTCAACATATAAGAATGCTAAGATTTGATGCTGAGACTTACTAAAGGAAGAATTCGTAAGAATTCCTTAGTAAAACTGATAATATACATTGAGTTTTTCCAGTATCGGTACGTTTTTTTCTCTTTCGTAAAAGTAGGGGTGTACACTAAATTCACACAATTTTCAATTGGATTATGTTTTTGACTTTGCTCGTTGTTTCTTATGTCTGAACTATTTCTATTTTATTTTTGTACAGTTTTGAATAGGAGTGGGTTCATCTTTTTATTAAAAAATAACTATTTCCACTGCTAAGTAAGGTGTGGTTTATAGTAGGAGAGAAATGATTACTATACCAAACCTCTCTAATAGCAAGATTTTCAGGTAATATGATTTATATAGAATTTTATTCTTTTCTACCAGAATACTTTTTATGGATTCTTGTAAACAGTGGATTGATATATTTTCTTTTTCTTTTTTCTCATAGCTCTTTGAATTGAAATTTAACTGAAGAAAAAACTAATTAAAACTTCCTTGTCTGTCATATTTAATGAAATATTTAAAAAAAATGTGCTTGCCAAATATATATTAATACAGAAATACACACAAACACACACACACACATATATATGCATATATAATAGCGAAACAGCAATAAAGGTAATTGCAATGACAGACATGTATTCTGTCAAGAGGTAAAAAATATTCAGTATCGAAGAGGAAATAAAGAAAATAACCTATCATTTGGTATTTTCAAAAATGTATTAATAACTCAATTATATATTTATATTCATATTGCCAAATTGATTTGAACTTTAACTTAACAAAGTAATGTCGGTCCTACTGAATAGAAAATAGACATTAGGTAAAATCACGTTCGCATTTCATTTAATCTTGCAAGATTTCAGGTCTGCAATTTCGTAGAGAAATCCATAATTCATTTTTTTCGCTCCATTTAAATTGTAACCTAAATACTAGATTGCAACATTCATTTTATTCCAAGGTGATTCATTTATTGATAAATATTAGATTGTTTCTCAGAGTCATACGTATCAGTTATCCTAATGTTTAACATGCCTTCATTCACTAATAAGAAATATAGAAACGTAAAATAAATGAGTGATTTCCATAAAATTTCAATCACATATAATTCGATGAAGTTTACAAGAATTAACTGAAGTTTATTTTTTATTCTACTTAATATTATGGCAGAATTTTTTTTCGTTACTTTATTTAGCTGTTTATTTAATTAATGGAAGCTGAAAAATATTTCCATAAAAATTCAAAGTATGGTTATTTCTCTCTTACTCTCTCTCTCTCTCTCTTTCTCTGTCTCCTCTCTCTCTCTTTCCAAAGATATACATTCACATCACCATAATAATTTTATAATTCCCTTGAATCAAATACATAATCATGCAAACATGTTTTTATAACCAAAGAAGAAAATGATAGAGAAATTGCACTTCATTTTTCTTCTATTTTTTGTTTTGATGAAACATTCATATTTTCTTACGTATATACAAAGTAACACGTACATATATGTTTCTCTGTGTATCACCTCATGTATATGGAGATATTTGTATCGTTAAATACACAAGATGTTTATTTTCTGAAGTCTTCTGCAAAACACATCTTAATCTGACGAAACATTATCATTTATTTCGGAATTGGGTCATAGTCGCGCTGAGATCTTTCTAACCTTCCTTTCTATATATTAATGATAGAAAAATATAGAAGAAATATTTAATCTCTCATTGAAATCTTCCTCATTATGAGCGTTATACTATCGATGGAATAATAACAACGTATTTCACGGACGTAACGTAATGGCTGCAATGAAAAGGAAAAACGAACATACTTTGTTTTCATCGAGACTTTTATACAACTGAGATATATACAAAACTTATGTACGTGTTTGATGCAGAGAATAATATATTCACACATCCAAGCAGAGTGAAAGGAGAAACAAAAAGGAATTGCCTTATATATAATATGAAGTTTATGTTTGATTGAATTTGGAGCTCTGTTTAGGACTCCAGATTCAAACAGGCAAGTTTCATCGACTGTGTCCTAGTTGAGAACATATTCCCCTAAAAAGAATTTATTCGTCTTGAGTTTTAAATTGAGGACTGCGGGTCGGAGTTTCTTTCTATATCTGGCGAAGATATATTCTCAAAAAGAACGACACTAGGGTTTTGTAAGCTGTGGGGTAGAGTGAAGATTTAGTAACCTCTCGATTTGGCTACTGCAAACTGACTAAATGGCTAGCCTCTCTTGTCACTATATGAGGTGACGTCACAAAGAAAATGTAACGTGATCCAGCTGATTTATCTCAACTGAAAGATATATAATCACTTCCCGCATTCCTATTTATTTTTATACACAAAGACAATAGCATTGGAACTATGGAGTTACTTCTATTTAAAGTGACGTTTGTAAATGTTCAGATGGCCTATTCTATCTACTCTAAAAATGAATAAGTCATTAAATATTTTGTATATATATTTTTATAGGAAATTGTGGGAAATGGCGAGTCTTTGTTTATAAATTTGCATTTTTTTTAAACAAAAAGACAGACATTTGAATAATCTCTGCATTACGTGATTTCATTGGATTTCAAAGGTATATCAGCAGTTCATCTGTAGGGATTCAAGCGATACATCACAGTCGGAATCAATAACAGACAATCTTTTAATAGTTTTACTTTGTGAGATGGCGCATAGTATTAGACATCCATTTTTAAAAGAAAAGGGACAGAGGGACAGCATGTGATTATGTAGGTTAATTACATATAATCACACAGTTGTGGTTTTTCTCCTTCCTGACATCACAGCACATAAATGTATCGGGAAAAGTAAATATCGGACGGGCATCAATTCTTTAATCTGCATGGAAACTGCTCTTTACGTGTCATCTTCGGTATTATATCTTCCATGTACCACGTTCCTTCAGGGCATAGGTAAACATGGCTCTCTAAAAGTTCTTATTGCTTAAGTCTCTTAGCAGCTTTTATCCCTCCGTACAGAATCCGCTCCTGTTTTAGTCATCCCCTCAAACAAGCTAGTCACTTAAGTGTTTCGCTGCCGTCCTCAATCTTTCCTGTCATTAATGCAGTTCCCGAGGGTTATAATTACAATCCCTTCTTCTTCATTATGTGTCTATGGAATTTCTGCTGTTTTTTAAACAAATATAACTCGCCACTATCAAGAAACCACGATCATTTTCCATGCCCCCTATTTATTTGCTGCTTTCTAAGTTCTGAAGAATAGTGTATGTTGTACCATTTGATCTTGTGGTGAATAAGAAATTAAGAATTAAAATCAACCTTCTTCACTTTTACAAAAACTCACAATAACGTAAAATCCTGATTTTTACCAAATAGAAAAAAAATTGACCATATGCTTAAAGAAAATGTCGAGACCAGATTTCCCAAGTAGGTTTTATATTCATTTTTGACCAATGGGAGAGATTTGCAAGACCAAAAAGAATTATGCTAGTGAGTGCGAAAAATCTAGATTACAATAAAAGGACTTCATCAGCGTCAGTCATTCAGAAATGCTCAGATGGGAGCAGCGAGAGACACCGCTAAAATGTAACGAGAAAATCTTCAGGTCAACTCGGACATTCGTCCTCTCGTGTTTGAATTTCCTTTAATTCTTCTTCTCCATTTGAAGCCATTCTTACAAAACAGACACACACATACGTACGTACGAACATACTCTTTCAACGATTATTACTACGAACATTTTCTACAAATCTTGATGCCATAAGTTTGTCAGTGAACACAAACTCTACCCTTAAATTCTTAATAATGTTTCTAATTGCACATTAACTTCTACAACATGTGTTATTCTTTCCTTTTAATAAATTTCTATTTTCAAATGCAAAATGTATATTTTATTTTTACAGTATTGCACACAATTCCGTATATTCTAACCTGCCGACAACCAACCTTCTGATAATTCTGATGATGATAATTCTGGATAAAACTTGTAAGCTGTAAAATGTTCGGTTAAGACACAAGGCCGTGCCAAGTAATCATTAAAGAGCATCTCCTTGAGCTGCAATATATATTTGTTATTATATTACCCATATTTTCCACCTTTTCATTTTTGAAAGCGTAGGTATAAATGGGATATGAGTAGAAGTGTATAATTAATACGATATATTTATTTTTATATGAAATACTGTATTTTACGTTGAACATTACTTAGAAATAAATATTTCTGTTTTGAAATCAAAATCGTTAAATTGCCTAATTTTCTGGGCAGACAAAAATGGCACGTTAGCAAAACAATTTATAAAGAATTATTTTTTTTTAATCATTTCACCCCTAGCAAGGCAAAAATGCCACTGATGTGCGGGGGGCTACATAACTGTAAAAAGATTAATTAGAAAAGAGTGAGGAGTACAAACTAGTTAGAAAGGAGCAATAGAAAGCTAGAGAATGCAGGTGCGATGACAGATACATATGTGGATTGAAAGGGAAGGTTATACGGGGGTGGTGAGAGAGCTAGAGTCCAGTGGTTAGTAGATGAGTATCGACTTTGCATTTAAATTTCTGGAGGTTGTAGCTATCACGAAAGTAAGAATATGGGAGCGAGTTCCACAGGCGGGAAGTGCGAGAGAAGAAGCCGCAGGAGTAGAATTGATTTGAAATAAACGATAAATATCCGTAGACTGTGCTACATGCGGATACATTTAAATTTATTTTTTTAATATTTTGCATTTACAGTATGCATAAGCTTTGAGATTTCACGACATTGTTTATTCATAATATTCTTTTCATCGTTTACAAAGCTATCCAAGAAGTATCGAAATGGATTTTCGCATTAACTATCAAGGAACTCACAGTCATATGTACAGATGGTTAAAAATTTATTGATTCATACATGCCATTCTTATAAAGCTCCTTTGAGTATGCGCGGCTCCTTTTCTGCTTATACGTTTTTCATATAAAAGCAGCGTAAGAATCCTGAGAATTATTGTATCTGTGTTCATCGCACTGACGTTAGTCAAGCAGTTATGCATTGCTGACGTACATTCTCCTGGTGATTCCAAGTATTCATCCGAATCATTGTGAATGAAAGCACTCCAGCTGCTGTAAATAATTGCAATAGACAATCCACGTTACACTTGCATACGATCTCGATGTTAAGACATATGAACCATTCACGTTTACTTTAAACTCATTCAAAATCCTATGTTTTCAGTATAGTCGCAGAGCCTCTGCGATGTACTGTCTCTTTCCCATCTTCTTGTAACTATCCAGCTTAGCGAGAATGTTTTCTATAGGATGCTACTAAGATAATCAAGGTAATCAATTAGGCATATGTGCGTATTGCATAGAAAGATATATGACTCTATGTAAGTCTTGAATAGTGCTGGTTGGTAAATTAACAATTTTCCATCAGATTAATATAATATATATATAAATATATTATATATAATATAGAGTAATATATATATATATATATATATATATATATATATATATATATGTGTGTGTGTGTGTGTGCGTGAATGTGTGTGTTTTTTGTGTGTGGTTATGTCTATATATATATATATATATATATATATATATATCATACAGAGTGTTAATTTAAACAGATAATAAAAAGAACAAAAGGAATATCTTAGTCTGACAGGACAAAAGGCGTAGGTTAAATAAACTTCTCTTTTGTTTATATATATATATATATATATATATATATATATATATATATATGTACGTACATCTATATTTCTGTACCTATATATGTGTATATATATATGTGTGGATAGTCATCTCTCTATATCTCAGTCAAGTGCAATTATACAGACCTAGATGAATGTGCTATAAGATCCTTAAATAACTTCTCAGTAATTTTTTAAAACAATTTCGTTTGTTTTACAATTTCAGTCGGGTTTTTATTAAAAACCTTGTCTATACGTTTGAAGAAAGCGTTATTAGAAATTGCCTGAAGATACCGAAAGGTCAAAACCTAGCTGGCGGTAATAACATCTTTCCAAATGAAAAGTACTTAAATATTCTACAATGTAAATATATTGAATACTTTTTAATACAACTGAGTAATGGTAATTTGAGTAGATATTTTTATTATAAAGATAAAAATGCTATAGAAAAATCGATCTAATAAATCCTTAAAGTAAGATCTAATACCAACAAAAATATCTAAATAAATAAAATAAAAAAATTAAAAGAAATAAACAGGATTCCAAACGATAATTTATAGAAAAAATAAAAATTAAAAGAAAAAACCGATTCTCTAGACTCAAAATTAAGATTAAATATACAACTTTATATAAAAATCGGATAAAATACAAATTTGCATTTACTTCCTAAAAAATACAAGTTTAGATTTTTTTTAAATAACTTCGCCTAAATACAATAATACTCCAAAACTTAAATATAAAATAAAAAAATATATTTAAAAAAACCCATCCCGCTAAAATAAAAATAGAAAAATCAAAAATCAAATGAAAAATATTCCGTACCGGAAAAATCAAAATTAAAAAGAAAAAAACACCACACCCCCCATCACGTCTATCTAAGGACCCCCGAGAGGAAAGCCTCGCCACAAGATGAAAAGAATACATAAATTGGCCTGGTAACAACGAACATCAATTAATCAAACACTAGCCAACCATAAAGCCGTCCTAACAATTCTCAAGGTCAACAAACAAGATAATTTCCCCAATCACACACAAAAACCCACACACAAACACACAAAACTGATCAAGTCATCAAACCCCTCCACACACCACTTTCTTCGAAATTCTAACCAAAAGATATACCCGACCGACAAAAACGTACATTCCAACAGATAATGCCATTAATCAACAATTTCGCACTTACACACCAAGTTCTTTAAAACGGAAGTCACGTTCCCTTCATTAACAATAACCCCAACCAACCCCACAACAACAACGAAACAAATATAAACAGCGGATGATTCCAACTCTTGATTTTTCCTCCTGACTAAATGTTGGAAACCCAACGTTGAATCAAACATATGATTGTAGAGGAGAGGACATATATAGAAAAAATTATGTACTGTTGTAAAACATAATTTATAATAAACCTCTATACATCATATATCGAGCACTGTTTTAAATTAATGTTTTGGACGGTGAAAAAATGTCTTTCTTCGTTTTGTACTCACTCGGATATATATATATATATATATATATATATATATATATATATATATAGATAGATAGATAGATAGATAGATAGATAGATAGATAAATAGCTAAATAGCTACTTAGTAGAAGTTTATCATTTTTTTTCTTACTGGTAACCAATGCTAATCTTAAATTTTGCAGACACATGTTCTTATGTAATTTAGACTAGCAAAAAAAGTCTTCGATTAATCCATGTTCAATGTTTTGTTTCTTTTAATATTTTTTCAGAATTGTTTATATTTTAAAAATTTAATTTCTTTTATATAATTAATATCTCATATTTTGTCTGTCTCCTCCCCTTACCAAAAAAAAAAAAATCATGTACTCCCATCACTCTAGTTCCGTGTCGATAAATTAAAGATTTTCTGGAGTTAGCCAAAGCAAGTCAAAAGATTTGTCTTTGCAAAATAACGAAAATGCAAAGAAAATTCAAGCTTTTGCCTACTGATAACCAATGCTAATATTAAATTTTGCAAACACTCCTGTTCTTTGATAATACTCTGGGGAAGGGCCATTATATTCCTCTGCAAGTCTAGTCAATTTAACTTATACTAAGTACATACATAATATTTACTGTTCCATCCGACCTTTCTTTCTTTTTATTTTAACTATTAAGGAACCAACGGCCAGCTAACTAGATGTGGTTTCTCAATAAATCGCCGTGGAGAAGGCAACGAGATAACACTCCACTTAATCATGGCTTTCCACAATAATTATTTGAAACGCAACGGCGTGAAGAGAGTTGCTTACAAAGGAAGCGCCTCCTCGCCTGGTAAGGATTGGCATAAGCAACAGGGGTCACCTAACCGTCATCCTGTGACTGTTAGCGCCAACGGCGTAAAGGTGACATTTTATTCCAAAATTAATCCCTCGCTCAGGAAGGAACGACATGAGCAGCAGGTCTCTGGACCGTTACCCTGCGACTGTGCGCAACAAAGAAAACTTCCCTTAGGGACATGGAATGTTATGACACTCAACGGTTGTGGAAAACTAGAAAATGTCAAGCAGGAAATGGCTAGACTGAAGATCAATATCCCTGGCATATGAAAAACCAGACGGCGAAACAATGGAGGTTTCAGCAGCAACGACCACAGGATAATTTACGCAGGAGGCAAAAGCAACAAAAAAGGCGTCGGCTTAATTCTAGACAAAGCACTGAGAAAATGCGTTCTTGGATACTGCAGGCTTTCAGAGAGTGTCCTCTTAAAATGAGAGGAGTTTTTTTCAACATATCTATCATAGTAGCTTATGCACCAACAATGCAAAGCACTGAGGAAGAGATAGAAACTTTCTACTCCATACTGGAAAATGCCAAGGCTCAGTGTAATAGCCAAGAAATCAGAATAATAATGGGCGACTTGAATGACAAAGTAGGCAAAGAGAAGGAAGGAGACTCGACCGTCAACTTCGGATTAGGTGTCTGAAAGGAACGAGGAGAAAAATGGGTCCAATGATCACAGCAAATGACCGGTTAATAATTAATCTGGTTTCAGGAACACCCACAACGTCTATGAACATGGAGAAGCCCAAGACGTGACACGAAGAATCAAATAGACTACGAAACCATAAACAGGAGTTTCAGCAACACAGTGGTGCAATGCAAAACATACCCAGGTGCCGACTGCGGGAGCGACCACGTCCCAGTTATCTGCAAACTAGAGGTAAAAGTTCGGAGAGTAAAGAAACCAAGCACGGCAACGAGAGTGAAAACAACACGCTCGTAAATGACCTCAACCTGCAGAAAGAATACACTAACAGCGTGAAAAACAAATACGAAGACAAAATTGGACTAGAACATTCAAATTGGGATTCACTAAAGAAAGCGATTGTAACATCAGTAAACAACGTTGCCCCCAAAAAAGTCAGACGCAGAAGAAAAAACGAGTACATGACTGAAGAGATTTTTGACATGATACAAAGGAGACGGAAAATGATCCCAAGAAATGGAACAGAATACAAGAAATTACACCGGGAGATAAGGAACAAATATAGACAGGCAAAAGAGGAATGACTCAATGACAAATGTGCAGAAGTAGAAAGACTGACCAGGATTAATAAAGCAGATAGATATGCATAAAGAGATAAGAGAACTGACAGTACAAAACCTGCTCCTCAACAGGAGGTATAAAAGCCAAGGATGGACCGATAATACTGGAAAAAAAGAAATACCCAAGCGATGGGAAGTATATATAGAACATCTTGTTCATGACAAGTGAGAACAACCGAGAATACACAAAGATGAGGACGAACTGGAAATATTAAAGTCCGAAGTGGAAGCTGCAATGGCCAAACTGAATAGAAACAAAGCAGCTGGTTTAGACGTCATTGTAATAGAACTACTGATAGACCTGGAAGAATTCGGCATCGAGAAAATTACAGGAATTACACCGAGCTATCAGCTTAATGAGTCATATTACAAAACTGATCGTCCGAATACTGATGAATAAAGCAAAAATCTAAATCAGGCCAGAGATAGGACAAGAACAGTGCGGGTTCGTCAAAGACACTGGGACACTAACCATGAGTTGGTGTAATGATTAGTAAGCTTGTCTCGCTAGAATTATAGCAGTTGAATTGTGAGTTCAATCCTCCATGGGTTTGTTATAGTTTTAGCCTCGTACAACATCTAAATTACGCTTAGAATATCACCAGATATATATATATATATGAGTGTGTGGGAATATATGTGTAATTATATATACATGTGTGTGTGTGTGAGAGAGAGAAAGTAAGTATATTCTCTCTGTCTTCGCGGCCATGAAATTAAATTTGTATTTTTTTATTTAGAATGCATTAATAACAATTATAGTACAGTAAGAAATACAAGAGTTTTCATTAAGAGCATATTATACAGTAGAAGGTAAATACCTAACATTACTGTCAAATAATGAATATATTTCTCTCTTCAAGAACTTAGCAATTAAGACGGTAGATTCTTCTTATCTATCTATGATATCTTTTTCCGTCTCCTTTAATTCTTCTTTACATAACCAACAATATCGTTACTTAAAAATAACAGAACCATTCTTCTTCCTGAGTTTTACTTCACTGCTTCCAGCATTAATTCCTTTCTTATTTGTTTCAACACAATTCTCCGGGTTTCTTTCCAAATCTTCAGTGTTAATATTCGTTTTCATACATATTGTAGACTTTCTTTTCAATTCCTTTTTATCTCACTGTATGTCCTGCTTTTCTTCTTTCTTTACCGTTCTCCCTCCTCTCCTGACTGCTCCCTACTAGATAGCATTGCTGACGACATAGATAAGGCTATTTCCTATCACCCATTCGCCCACATATTTGTATTTGGAGACCTCAATGTCCATCACTCTGAGTGGCTTGAAAACGCCGTTACTGATCCAGCGGGCATTCACGACATGAACTTTGCTATTTCCCAATCCCTCACGCAAGTGGTGGACTTCCGCACTCGCTTTCCAAGCACTCCCTCGGGTCATTCCTCACTGCTAGATATATGTTTCACCTCTGCGCCTGACGCCTGTCAAGTCCCGCAGCTTTGCCTTCTCGGCAACTGCGACCACGCTGTAGTCTCTCTCAGTATTTCTTTCCAATTTCACTCCCTCCAGGAGCCCCCTGACTATAGGACCTCCTATCTCTACCAAAAAGCTGACTGGGATGCCTTTCGCGATTTCCTCTGCGACGTCCCTTGGGGAAAAGTGTTCGACCTATCAGTTGATGACTGTACCTCTGAGGTCTCGTCATGGGTGAAAGCTGGCATTGATGCCTTCATATTCACCTGGAAGTATTGCTTAAAACCTCATTTCTCTCCGTGGTTCTCTCCGGTCTGCTCAGCCGCCATTGCCCACAGGAACACTTATTTCCGTCTATTCCGGAGACAGTCAACTGATCACAATAGGCGCCTGTTCACATCTGCTCGCAATGAGCGCAAGAGAATCCTAAATGACGCCAAACAGTTGTTTGCTGAGAGAATGCGACAGCACATAGCTGACCGCAAGTTCGGCTCCAAGGACTATTGGAGGATTTGTAAACGAGTGCTCAACAATAGGAAATCCTCAATACCTCCTTTAATCCATGGATTTGAGGTTCTCACGTCATCTGCGGACAAAGCTGAATGCTTTGCCCACAGATTCTCATCCAACTCTACATTCGACTCGTCCGGAGTACACCCACCCGACTCCCCTATTAGAACTGAGGCCAAACTGCACAACGTATATATTACCCCGACAGTAGTATCCAGAGTAATTTCAAAACTCGACCACCATATGAACTTTCCCATGTCCTCTCTAAACAATTTAACTACTGCCTTTCTACTTCCTGCTTTCCGGCATGCTGGAAGTTCTCTTCAGTCGTTCCTGTATTTAAGAATTGTGGTGAACCCTCGGTCCCATCCAACTATCGCCCTATCAGTCTTCTACCGATATTCGGGAAAGTATTCGAGGCTATAATCAATGCTGAAATAGTTCATCATCTCACCGCCCACATACTGTTCTCCGACAGGCAATATGGATTCCGCTTTGCCAGGTCCACGGCCGACCTGCTAACAACCGTAACGGAGTACATGCTACAGGCCCTTGATGAGTCTGACGAGGCTCGCGAGGTTGCTCTGGGCATCTCCAAGGCTTTCGACAGAGTTTGGCACTCTGGCCTCCTATGCAAACTACGCGATTATGGTATTACCGGTCGCCTGCTTGACCTAATCCAATCTTTCTCAAATAACCGCAAAATGAAGGTCGTTTTGAATGGCCGTGTCTCTTCGTCCTACAGCACGAATGCTGGTGTGCCACAGTGCTCTATCCTGGGCCCGACGCCCTTACTTATTTTCATCAACGACCTCCCAGATGAGATCAAGTCCCAAGTAGGCATCTACGCAGATGACACTACAATATACTCTCGCACCAGTAAGAAACCTGTCGTGGCGGACAAACATAATCTTGTTACTGACCTTGAACGGTATCTACATTCTGTGGTGAACTGGGGCAAGAAGTGGCTTGACAACTTCAATTCATCTAAGACCAAGCTGTTCTCTGTCAACCATTACAGGCAACCTCTTCTGCCTCCCATAAGCATGGACCAAGCGATTCTCCCGGAGAGTAATACACTACGCCTCCTCGGACTTACCCTGTCCTCAGACCTCAAATGGTACCACTATATTGAATCCATAGCAAAACCTACTGCTAAGAATGTGGGGTCACTATGTCGATCCAGGATTTTTTTCCACCTGAATCCATTCTGCATATATACAAGTCAACCATCCGTCCGTGCATGGAGTACTGCTGCCATTTATGGTTAGGTGCTCCTGCCGTTCTCCTCAGTGTTCTTGACAGGCTCCAAAGGAGAGTCCGTAATGTGATGGGTACTGATCTGACGGATCGACTGCAGCCACTTCCCCATCGTCGAAATGTGGCCACCCTTTGTCTGTTCTATAAATACTTACATTGCTTCTGCTGAGACGAACTTAAATCACTGATGCCTCCTCAACAGGTGTTTACTCGTGCAACCAGACTGGCAACTGGGTCCCACCCATTCACAGTCAGGTTAGCCAAATGCAGACGACAATTCTACTCCTGCAGCTTCTTCTCTCGCACTTCCCACCTGTGGAACTCGCTCCCGTATTCTTGCTTTCCTGACGGCTATAACCTCCAGAAATTGAAATGCAAAGTCAATACTCATCTACTAACCACTGGACTCTAGCTCTCTCACCACCCCTGTATAACCTTCCGTTTCTCTCCACCTATGTATCTGTCATCGCACCTGCTTTCTCAGTTTTCTATTGTTCCTTTCTAACTAGTTTGTACTCCACACTCTTTTCTAATTAATCTTTTTACATTTATGTAGCCCCCTGCACATCAGTGGCGTTTCCGCCTTGCACGGAGTGAAATGATTAAAAAAAAACATTTTTCTCTTACTTCTGTTTAACATTCCGCTTTCAATATCGCTACTCATTTTAACTAAGCATCTCCAAAATTTTCAGTTATTTTCTATCTATCATTTCAAGCTTATTTTATTATTTTTTTCTGTTTTCATTCTGCTTTGTATTCCTATACATATTTTAAGCATCTCCACGCCGTTCAGTTATTTTCTAACAGTCATTTAAATGTTTTTAATTCTATATTCGGCTAGCAATTTTTTGTTTTTTAGTTTTTCAATAATTTTCTTTCCTTTTTGTCAGACTTCTTTCAGAATATTCACCATTTTTTGCTAAAACATTTCCCGTAATTTCAATCATTTGGTTATTTTTTGTAAATATCTCACTCAGTTTTATTTTTAACTTGTTCTCTTTTTCTTTTACTCATTGAATGTAATTTTTCTATACTTCATCTCATATTTTTCTCATTCATACGCATATGCATCTTGTTCTTTTTCCCTTACTCATTCCAAATATATACAAGGTAAATGTAAAGTAACTCCCCGTAACTCCAAATACATATAATTTATTTATTAACAATAATTTTTTCAATAAAATTATATGAGAAGAAAGCGTATATAATGAGGTTTTATTATACATTTCATATAAGCATCAGATTTTGATACCAGCCTCTGGAGCCACTAAGTAATCGTGTTAATTTATTTCGCTTGAAACTGTTGTGATATGGAAGAAATAATTTCTTATATTCTCCTTTCAACTTCTTTTATATGTTAGTTTCGTATAGTAGATTTGCTCGTTTAATCAATCCAAAAGAAAAACATTTGACAGGGTGTTAAGTCAGGACACCTGGCTGACCATTCATACATAAAATGGGGGGTTACTTTCTTATCAACATTTATTATACTATGGGGTCGACACAAAGAAGGATTATTTTTGGACAATATTCCAAACAAAGTTTCATATATTTTCTAGAACATCTATTACGTTCACTTCGTCTAATAAAATAATTAATTAACTAAATTAATCATTAACCATTAAAACGGTCATAAAACAGAAGTTTCGTGAATGGCAGTTTTGTTGAACAACACCATCTTCAGGGTGCTTTCCTAAACACTTTAAATTTTAACCACTTTAAATCTAAGGTTATTCTTTTCACATAGCATTATGAACATAATTTTTATCTTTTCTCGAACTTTTCAAAAGCCTATCACTAACAATCTGTTTGGGTGGCTCTTTGTATATGGTGAACATTAATATATAACAAGCATTTAATTGTGCGGAAAATGTATACCTTTAAAATCGCCGTTTAAATTGATGATATTTTTCAGGTTGGTGTATTAATTCTTGAAGATAGACATAACGAAGCTGAGATAATAAAACAGTATATCTCCGCATAATCGCAAATATAGATACGTGTATGTAAGCTCCGTTAAGGTTTAGTAACGTAGGTGTTTGTGTGTATGTGTATATTCATTTCTATATGGATGTTCGTCTGAATTTATGCAGAAATATTTTCCCTGTGCGTACCAATCAGTTATATACTGTAATTTGCAAATGTTTAATTCATGCACACACTCACGCATACATATACATACATCATATATATATACATATATACACACACACACATACACACACACACACACATATATATACATATACACACACACACATATATATATATGCATAGATATAATATTCGCGTGCACGTGTGTGCGTGTTATATATGTTGATTTTATAAATCACGATGTATATTTGTATGTGATTTACTTAAGAGGTCAAAAATGGAAATTGGATTTTGGATGGTGTCAGATTGGGAAGCATATATAACACTCTGGGGTGATTAATTTCTTTTCTTCAATAATTTGATTAGCGAACTCCAAAATCGGAAAGCGCCGTTCCTATTTCTTTTTACCTCTCATCGTGTTGCATGGTGTGCGTAGGATATTTGACATGCTTAGGATTTTGAGTACCAGGTAAAATGGGTGCATTTGCAGTAGTTATTATTGCCACGCTTAAAGTAAAACCATCGTTCATAGTGGATACAAAATATCCTTGGTCCCACGAGAGAAAAGTTGCCTGGTGGGTACGCATATTCGTTGAAATCGACCGGCATATATTAAAGAAAACTATTCATTCATTCTAAATGGATAAATACCTATATATATATATATATATATATATATATATATATATATAGAGAGAGAGAGAGAGAGAGAGATAGATATGAAAATTGTGAGAATTTTAAATTTTGTTTATTATTATTATTATTTATATTATTATTTTTTTATCTTTTATATGATACATTAGGTGTCCATAATTATTTTTGGGTCGTTACACGTGTTTCGAGACCAATTTTTAACTTTACATATTGAAATCCATTTGTCTTTTTCGCGATTTATCACACTTTTTTCAACTATACCAATTTCCTTCGTTGGAAAAACACCCATTTCATTTTTCAATATATATATATATATATATATATATATATATATATATATATGTGTGTGTGTGTATGTGTGTGTGTGTGTGTGTCATTTTCATGTTTTTTTTTCTCTTTACATGTAAGCCAAATTTTGGTAACACCATTTGTAGTTCGAAGAATGGCGATTTTAATTCAACAGTGAGAGTTTGTTAATTACTAATTTCCTAGTAATGGCTACAGGGTTTTGCTTTTCTTGTAGGATTTGAGCCTATGTACACTAATAATAATAATATGATATTTCTTCATGGATCGATATTAAACTGTTATTTTTTCTCCTAATCTATTTTAAGATCTTATTGAATGTTTGATCGATTTTGAAGTTTATGTCGCACCTCTCTTGGACATCAACACTAATTGGTCTATTTAATATTTAACCCATCAGTACTGGCGTTCAATATTTCAGCCTACTAGATTACTAAAAATAAATAATTAAACTTTTACTTACAGCTAATGGTGTGTAGGGCAGCGTTTTTGCTGTTTCCGTAACAAACTTTTTTTTTATGGGGCAGGAAGGTGATTTTCTAAACGTAGCTTAGACGTAACACACGGCCGAAAGTAGAGGATACCCAGAGAGAATCGAACTCACTACTAAGTTATAATGATTCTAGCGAAACGAGCTTGCTAACCGTTATACCACGCCGAGGTGCCCTACTAGATTACTAGGACTCGATTAAATCGAAGTAAGTATGGCACTTACTAATTACAAAACCTTTAGTTTATATAAGCCAAAATGAACATCTGTCATTTTTTCAATCTAACCTCTCTTACAGGACAATGTAATGATTGTTTGTGAGTAAACATGTTTGTCTTTTTTCATTTTTTCTCGTTAAGTCTTCGATGAATCTCGATATGCTAGCTTCCTTTGAGTACTTGCGAACATAAACAACTGTAAATTATTGAATTCGTTATCTTATCCCACATTTTTTCTTATTAGTATAAATATCATTTTTAATGGGTACGAAACTGAAGCTAGCAGATATATATTCGCAGACGCCTCAAGGAAAAATACGTATTTCCTTAACAGGTAATCCTAACTTTGTTCTATTCGTCTGGCTCCGTGGCCGAACTGGTAGAGGCACCCTTTGGTTTAATAAGTTGATTTTCTGGGTAAATAAAAGATGATGCTTTCGCTTCTATCGGATATATATTTTCTTTAAACAAACTTTCTAACCCAGGTCAATTCTCATGAATTTCAATGTTTAATAAAATAACTAAAACAAGAAGATCAACTCATACACCTTACCTCATTAGAATAGTTGCATCTATCGTTAAGAAGTCTGGGTCACTAAGTCTATCTCGGAAATCTTTCACATCAGAATTCGATTCGTCCGTGCATTGAATACTGTTGACACATCTGATCGGGGACACCTGCTATTCATCTTGAGGTTCTCGACAAAATTAAAATGAGGATCTGCATTGTAATTGATCCTGACTTGACATGCTACCACAGACACATTCTCACCAACATGATGTAGTTTTCTTCTGTATTTTTTCAAATGAGCTTCTTTTCTTGGATTTCCAACCACCTTTATTTAGGCGTACTACTAGATTGGCATGAAAGTTTCACTCTTTTACCGTTTAAATAGTTAACAACAATGCCACTTCTAATCAAACATTTTCTTTTCTTGCACTTCCTCTTCGTGGAACTATTTTTCGTTTGCTTAATTCCAAGATTGCTACAATCTTCAAAGCGCTAAATGTAACTTCAAATGCTATCTCCTATTCTTCTCTTTTTCTTTCTTTGACATCTCTTGTAATTTCTTTTCTTTTTCTTTTTTTTTTCATCCCTATGCACTGCCTTGCTGGATATTTCTATTAAGAGCAAGAAAAATATGTCTTTGTTGCGCCTTGCTTTTCTACTTTTTATGCACTTTCATCTTTAAAAATCTAGTAGAAAAACCAAACCCTCCAACTATCGGCCTATTAGCCTGCTGCCTCTTATTACTAAACAACAAGTGACCCTAATTAATTCTGAAAACTCTACCTTCTCTGCGTCTCTGTCCCTCTGCCTTCTATCAGAATTGCAGATGCCAACATCCGAAAGAGAGACTATTTAAGCCTCTCAGGCTAACATTCTCAGTTGACATTAAGTAAAAATCTATATTGAATCTATTGGAAAGTTATCTGCTAAGAAACTTGTTTCACTATATTGGGCCAAAAACTTTTTCCCTATGCTATTCGTCCATGCATAGAATATTGCTGCCTCATATAGTCTGGGGTTCCTGTTATATATGTTTGAAATCTTATTATTATTAATTTAAATTAAATGCATTGTTCTGTTCGAAATAATAAATAATGTTGTCTAATTCCAGTTATTTCTATTGGTTAGACCTTCCATGCAAATGATTAAGACGTTGATACAATGTATGGTTTTTATTCAAATTTAAAATATATTGGCTTCCATTTCTTTACACGTACTGCTCAACTGGGTTTTGTTACGCGCGTTGGGGTATGAAAAATGTTCTCATTGCCAGTGAAACAATATTAAGAGGAATTTGATGTCTGCATAATAAATTTATGTCTCGTTGTGTTCAGGCGTGGGAAAAGTTCGCAAGACTTTTAACCAAAGCAGGATTTCATATTTGCGCCAACAGCGGATGACAGATGCGGTCGGTCAAGCGTGGAGAAATATCACTGCTTCTTGGTGTCGTGCGACCGAATAAATTGAAGCAAAACGCAAGATGTCCAGGTTTACAGGTGGATGCCATAAGCAATTCTATTGATTCGTAGCGGGGAAAATGCAAATTGAATCACGTCTGGTATATAAGACTAACTTCTTTTATAATAACTTTTTGGTTTCTGACAAGAAACTCTTACATTCTAGGGAAAATATTTATGAAATAAAAAAGGAGAATTATTTTAAACAGATTTCAACTGATTATCAATTATATATATATATATATATATATATGAAATGATTTGTTTGAACATTATTTTTTATCTGCCGAATGACACACATTTTCGTAATAAAAAAATTATCGTAAATAATCAAGCCGGTAGATATAAATATATAATACTGTTTAATTAAAAGCAGAATATTTACTTAAATACGAATATTGATAAAAAAAGAATGTTGAAATGAATCATTTCAAATTGTCTCTTGTTTATAACCAAGTTTCGTTAATCTTCGTTCATTTCCGTAACATGTTTACATTTGTTGACATTACGATACATTTCAGAGCAGATAAAGTTATTGCGATGAATCGAAAACTGTGTTATATAGTCATGATTAAAACCTCGTTTAGACTAATGGTCATTCTTGGTCGAAAGGTCTAAGAAGTGCCAGATCACATGGTTACTTTTCCTATGTGGATAGGGGTTGCAGGTTCGAATCCTGCCGAATGACACACATTTTCGTAATAAAAATTTGTCTTAAATAATCAGGCTGATAGATATAAATATATAAAACTGTTTAATTAAAAACAGAATATCTAATTAAATAAGACTATCTATAAAAAAATAATGTTCAAACAAATCATTTCAAATTCTCGGTTGTTTATAACCAAGTTTCGTTAATTTCCTTAATATATTTATATTTATAATATATAATATATATACATGATGATATAATTGAATTGTTTTTAAATTAAAAAAGGAGGAACAAGATTCAGACAGTGATGAGAAAAGGATAAGAGAAATATGTGTGTCAATATGATAAGATGTGACAATTAACGCTGCATTTAACCTCTTGGATATTGTAGCACCCAGGGAAGTAAATATAGAGAAGTGAGTTCTATAGGCGAGAAGTTCGAGGAAAGAAGCTGGTAGAGTAGAAGCGGTGGCTGCATTTGGTTGTTTTGATTGTAAAAGGTTGAGATCTTGTTGCCAATCTAGTTGCTCGTGTAAATGTTTGTAAATGAGGCACCTGGGAGCAAATCTCGTAGGATCAGAAGCTGTGTAAAATAATTGCAGAAGATGGAAGCCACATGCAGTCGGTGAGAAAGAGCTGCTACGTCAGGATAGATTACATAGCAAATTTTCTTCTGAATCCTGTCACGAACCCAGAGATAAATAGCAGGGGCGCCTGAACAGATATGAAAACAGTATTCATAGAATGAGCGGATACTTGTTTTATATATATACTAGATGGGGTTAGGCCAGAAAAACCTCCTGACTCGACCCTGTGAACTAATATTCGTAGCAGTACATTTAGCTATGGATTCGGTGTAGTCGTTCCACTTGAGGTCAGTTGAGAGAGTGATACCGAGGAGAAGCAGTGTATTGCTTTCGGAGAGAATAACTTAATTCATGATGATAGGAGCAGGAGAAACTACTTTGGTGGTTAATGAATACCAGCTTCATTTTGGAAACATTTACGAGCCGTTTCTTAACCCAGTCACCACAGATTAATGTTCATTCTCAAGTTTCTGACTGAGACGTGTCAATGGTAGTGTTGTCAGCGAAAATCTCTGCTTGAAATTGGATCACAACAGCGAGATCGTTATATGGTGTAATGGTGAACGATTGGATCGAACCAAGCAAACGTTCAGTGATACATTAGCCCTGTAGCTTGCGCAGAAGGCCGGCATGTAAACCTTATCGAATATATATGTGAGTATAAAATTATGTATTGTGCATATTAGTACGGTTTGGACTGTTTTGTTTCATTTTATGTCTTCAGTAAGTCATTTAATGTAATTTTCAGGATAGTTTCCATTTTTATTTAGTTTGGATTATTTTGTTTTATGGCACATCAACATCAATGGCTTATTTAATGCCAACACGATTTTTATGGTAAGTCCGACTAAACATAATTATTATTCTTTGTAAGAAATTAATATGAAGATCAGGATTTTGAACGAATTTTTGTAAAAATGGATTTGTATAATATTTTTTTTTCTTTTTTTAAAATGTACTACTCTTAATATTTTTGTTATTACTTATTGTTTGTGTTTTTACTATAAAAAATTATTTTGTTTCATAGTGTATCTCAGACAGTTTTCGGGTTAAATATTTCTCAATAGCTTGTACACTTACAAGTGCTACCACCCTGAATCGGGGTGAACACAAGAACAACATCATTTAAGACGTGGCTACATGATCTTAAATTCTCCTGATCCGATGTTTTGCGGCCGGATGTTCTTTATCGTCATATCCAGAACACGTTATATGGTTTCACACACCCACACACGCGCACACACACACACACACACACACACACACACACACACACACACACACATATATATATATATATATAATTATCTGTGCATATATAATTACGTGCATGTATATTTGTGTGCATGTGTGATCAGAGAAAGAGCGAGAGAAATCTTATTTATTATGAACAGGGTTGCTGAGATTTACATGGGTAAAGCACCTGTCAACGAGGAAGTTTAAAGAAAATCGCAACGAGAATGACACTCCTACTTAACGTGAGAAAGCAAGTAGTGAAGATTTTGATTACAGTTGTTACGTTTAGAGTTGCTTAGAAAGATAGACTAGAGAGGGAGAGGGAGACTATGAGTTAATAGGTTTAATATTTTACGGCTTATCAAAAATATTTCAGGTATTTAAATCCGATGGAATTTAAGTAAATATGGTATTGAGTGTTTGTTTTTTAGAATAGTGTGTTTTAGTGATACAAGTCATGCAGTGAAAGAGATATTCAGAGAGAGAAGCAATTCATAAGACATGAATAAAACGATTGTGAAATGTCAAATAACACATTTATTTAGTTAAAATAAGCACTGTATAGGATGAGTTAATGATAAATTAATGCTTCGAATGCCTCTCCATATTGGGGAATGTTTTATTGCGTAAAAGAAGATGACAATTTTAAATAAGTGATAGTCCGTAAAAAAGACACCAGCTAAAAATGAAGATTAAGCAAGATTTGATAATTAAGGCTATGCCGATTTGAACAGTTGATTTAGAAACGTTTGGCCATGCGTTGCCGTGCAAAAAATTGGGTCACAGATATATTCAAATTTAAGATGATTTTTTCCATTTTTTTTTTGTCATACATTCAAATTCTCCAAAATATGAAGTTACTGTTATTGTTTTATTTTGAGGCAAGAATGAATAATGAATAACTCCTATAAAAGACCACTATACATTAACCAATAATATTGTACGGTGCAGTCGGTGTTTTAGGCAACGTTTTGGTAATGTGGATGTGCGTTATGGTGCAATGAATATCGACTCGGAACAAATCGTAAAGCCGAGTTCGAATTCCAGTTGAATTATTTGCATTTACTTAGGTACAAATACTTTGGAAAGGTATTAATCCGTCTCTTCCTTCCAGTTATGAGTTAAATAATAAAATAAGTTGGGTTCTATAGCCTTGGCTGGCAACCAGTCTACCGCAGAATACAATAATTATGAATTTATAGGTTTAATATTTTACGGCTTATCAAAAATATTTCATGTATTTAAATCCGATGGAATTTAAGTAAATATGGTATTGAGTGTTTTTTTTTTAGAATAGTGTGTTTTAGTCATACAAGTCATGCAGTGAAAGAGATATTCAGAGAGAGAAGTAATGCTGATATAATTGCAAATGAATAATAAATCTGAAAATCTTACTAGATTTAATTAATTACAAGAGAAAAATACATGCTGTAATTAAAACAGTAATAAGAGAGTGTGTTATAATTTGAATCCTTTTTATTGACAAATCTTAAGACAGAAAGAGTAGAAAGAGTTTAAATAAAAAGTTGGTAAGCCAGCTATTTATTCCTTGAATCAATTTGTTAATTAGCAGATAACCAGTAAATTCCTTCACACAAAAGACAAGTTAATGATCTTCTTCGGAATACTATCACGTAATTCCCTTTAAATAGAAAATATTTCAGCTCGTTGATGCCATTATAGCTTTGAACTCTGAAACGATATACCCTTTTGAAATATTCTTTCTGACACTTTTCATAAAAGTCCGTCACTTTTTATTTATTTCATTATATTCGTTAATTTACAGCAAGGACGGCATTCATTGTTAATTGATTAGCAAAATGTGAACGCCTTGCCTCAGAGGCTAACCTATATTATTTCTATATGTGTGAGTTATTGGACTATATTTCAGACCACTTAACTCAATGTCACTTGATTCCTGTATCGTATTATTGATTAGCTACTTCGCATACACGTTACCCAGGGCATGCGACTCATTTTTTATTACTATTTCTTATTCATGTTTTTACCGTTTACCATGTTTCAAGTTGATTAATCGCAGATCAGAATAGCGAAATGGCTGTGATCCAACTAACCCAGTTCTACTGTCTGTATTCGAAAGACTGACTATAAATAAAACACATGGTTTGTAGTCATGTATACACCACATTGATTCCTGTCATTTTTAGATTCTCTGTTAGGTTTTCGCACAAGAAATGAAGCAATTCATAAGACATGAATAAAACGATTGTGAAATGTCAAATAACACATTAAATTTAGTTAAAATAAGCACTGTATAGGATGAATTAATGATAAATTAATGCTTCGAATGCCTCTCCATACTGGGGAATGTTTTATTGCGTAAAAGAAGATGACAATTTTAAATAAGTGATAATCCGTAAAAAAGACACCAGCTAAAAATGAAGATTAAGCAATATTTGATAATTAAGGCTATGCAGATTTGAACAGTTGATTCAGAAACGTTTGGCTATGCGTTGCCGTGAAAAAAATTGGGTCACAGATATATTCAAGTTTAAGATGGTTTTTTTCCATTTTTTTATTGTCATACATTCAAATTCTCCAAAATATGAAGTTACTGTTATTGTTTTATTTTGAGGCAAGAATGAATAACGAATAACTTCTATAAAAGACCACTATACATTAACCAATAATATTGTACGGTGCAGTCGGTGTTTTAGGCAACGTTTTGGTAATGTGGATGTGCGTTATGGTGCAATGAATATCGACTCGGAACAAATAGTAAAGCCGAGTTCGAATTCCAGTTGAATTATTTGCATTTACTTACGCACAAATACCCTTTGGAAAGGTATTAATCCGTCTCTTCCTTCCAGTTATGAGTTGGGTTCTATAGCCTTGGTTGGCAACCAGTCTACCGCAGAATACAATAACAACCTACTGCAGGTTAATCTTCTTTCCAGTCAGTCATGTCGCTTTCGAGACATGCTCGCCTAAAGTGTGTATCACGTATGGTACCTAACTGAGTGACTTTGGTAATTTCCTTGCATCTAACATCTGAACTAATCTCTTGGTATTGTCAAAAATATGCATTTATTATCGCATCTGATGGTTTCATGCAAAAGATTTTATTTTTATATCCTATAAAGCAATAGAAGTGCATCTCACAGCGATATATATTTTAGCCTTATTCAATTCATTCTGAACAAAGCTATTCAGTTTCTTTACTATTCCAACTACTCTCAGGTCTCTAGATATAGTTCTGTAAGTTGTTTCGAGTTCTGGTGCAAGATTTCAAAGAGTAGTTTCTGATTTTGATCATTTAAAGCATTCAGTAGATCATGTTAATTTTCTTCATTATTTTTTATGACTATAATCTCCCGACCAAAACTTTTTAAACCATGTCTTTGCAGTTTTCATTTCAACATTATAAATAACAAACGACGCCAAAGAGGAATAATGACGCAGTTTTTACACCTACCGTAAGATTACTCAATATTGTTTGATAATAATCATGTTTCTTGGCCTTATAATTAATAATATATTCAGAGAAAAATTATCTGAAAAGAAAAATAATCAGGAATAAGTCATGATATTTTTCATATACTAATGCGACCTGATCGACAACCAACAAAAATGCGTCATTTCATGTTTGATAAACTAATATTTATTTAAGTGTAAGAACATTATCTCAAGACAATGATGCATGTATAGTTGTTGAGAGATAGAGCTCACTTAAATGTTTACCAGACATTCTCTGTCAGTTATACAATATATATATTGGCTTGTCTGTAAATTTCTTGCCGATTTGAAGAGAAATTAAAGCATAAAAGAAAATGAGGCCATTGAATTATGAACCATTATTTTTTCCATTTATTCAGGCCCTTGCAAATCAAGTGTAAAGATTTCCGTTCTTTGGATGACATAAAAAACATGTTAATGAGATCTCTGCTGAGAAACGACCGAAATTCTGAGAATAAGAAAGTAAACGTAAAGGAAACTTGGAGAAACATTGTACAAAACGGTTATTATATATAATAGATTTCTTTACATTACATTGATCACTGTTTTATTAACATCTTAATATTTTTATACATGTTAGTATTCCATATGTATCTTTATCAATTCAGAAAATGTATATATATATATATATATGTGTGTGTGTGTGTGTCATCCACATACAAGCCTGTTTAGCTGTATCACAGCTGATCAGTGTGGCTAGACACATCCATTTGCTTCTGGCCGGGATCGAAAATCGACCGATTTGGTGTCAGTCGGAGTCTCTACTCCCTAAGCCATAGGCGCATGGAATCAGAGAAGGGAAATTTTAACGTGCTCTATATAAGCAGTGTATACACACACCAGTCACCGAAAGAACTCAACTCATTTCTGAAGAGTCACGCATATAGCATAAGTGGAAATTGTTCTTAAAATTCTCTTCTCCAGAGAGCTCAATTGTAATGAGAGCATATATATATATATATATATATATATATATATATATATATGTTATTATAAAGTCATCTACAAAATATCTGTAGTCGAAATATATAATTGCATTCAAAACACATGTAGCTGAAGCCGTAAAATTGTGCATTAAATACTGAAATTTCCGCCTAAAATAACCCGTAAAAATGATATGCCAGTAAACAGAAATTAAGCAACCAATGTATTCTTAATTCTATATTTCTACTGAAATATTCTTAATTCTATATTTCTACTGAAAACATTTAAGCTTCGACGTAGATTAAACGCTATCTTTTGTTATATATATGTATATGAATATATTGTAACATTTTGGTTGACTTATTTGCTGATGGCTTTGTAATTTATTCTCACTTGTCTACTAATTTCCTTTGCCATTACATTATTGACGACGTACCGATGCCTATGTTATAAATCTAGATGCAAGTGAGTGCTACCGAACCAAAACAAACATGTAGAGTTCGCTACAATATTTTATGTCTTTTGCCTAAAAGTATATTAATAGCGAAGAATACTGAAGACGTCATTTTACTTGGCCGTTTTATTTCTATATAGATAATGATAGCTAAACACCGACTTAATTATATATGTGGTTGTAAAAGAAAAGGGAAGAGAGAATATTATATTAACATTTTTTCATAAGCCTAAATCCATTAGACTATAATTTTATTGAATTCCACCAAACAAACGCAAACAAACGATGAATATAGTATCAAAGAATGAGTTGTGAGATACTAGAAAGTTAATATTAGAAGGTTAGTGAGGATAGTTAAACCATTATCCTTAGATGTCAAGTAGTTAATATTATAAAATGTACCGGTTTCAAAGAAGAAATCTTTGAAAGAAGCTTTAGAGTTAGATACCCATTTTTCCAAAACAACATGCACTAAATGTGTGTGATTAAAACTTGTGAATGTAAGCCTAGCGGGTTTTTGTTATAATAAGCTGAGCTTATGGCAGAATGACTGGAGTTAATTCAAACATTTTAGAATTCATCTTACCAAGAGAGAAAAATAAGGCACTAGAATGTTACCATTTCTTTTACAAATAGGAAAAGAGATTCGGTTCTTACAAAATGTCTATTATCAAAAAAGGATTTAGGCTATTTTTTTACGCTCATCTTTTATAAATGTTTGCATTTTACTTTCCAGGTTTACTTTATGTTACATGAATGTTTACCAGTTTTATTGAACTTGTTTTTTTTTCTATGTCATTCTTTTTCTGCTTTTGTCTGTTCATTTCCCTACCTGTCATTCTGTGGCGATGAGCATATTCTTTTTGATTTTACTTTTTATCTTCTCTTCTCGTCTATCTTCTATTATCCTCCCAGATAAAACTATATTTATTTCTTGTTTCTGTTCTCCTAACTAGCTTTTATTCTTTGCTAAA
This sequence comes from Ascarosepion bandense, assembly GCA_037127315.1. Lineage (NCBI taxonomy): Eukaryota > Metazoa > Mollusca > Cephalopoda > Sepiida > Sepiidae > Ascarosepion > Ascarosepion bandense. The sequence goes on along the minus strand of JBBBDQ010001758.1, from coordinate 1,531,563 downwards.
TTTTCTAGTGTTTTCTTGGCTATTTTGCTCTCCTATTTTCTTTTGCATGGTAGGGAAATAAATTGGTGCAATCAATTTCCTTTTCTCGTAATTGATGCTAACTTTAGATCAAAAAAGAAGAGAATCAAAAACACGGACTCATGTGACTCGTCCATCAATGGGATTTATGTTGAATCGACTCCAAACTCAATTTACACTATTTAACTAGCATGAAGCTACAAGTGGTTTGCAAAATCCATTGCTTACGCATGTCCTATCTTTACAAGGGTTAGATCAAAACAAGTATTTCTGCCATATCTTATCTGAAATCTAGCAGTCATCTTTTTGCAGTCCAGATAGAGTTTAAAAATGTTTACACAGTTGGTCATATATTATTTCTAACCCTACTGTTCCTTTCCTACCGACCAATCATTGTTAATCTCTTGAAAATCTATTGTCATTTCCATAGAAAAAGTTCTGACGAGATACATTACATACATCTAACAGATCAGACATTCACATCTTGGACGCTTTATACCAGGGTCTAATAAACCTCTGTATTACATTAGTAAGAAAGACGGTACCTTCAAATGTCCTCTCTCATGCTGCTTTTTTCTGAAACAGATACATATCACTATAAGTTTAATTTCTTCATGTAAAAAGAGTACCATTATCTATCCTACATATTCTTATAATCTGCACTTGACTCACATTTTATGTCTATAGGGTGCATTAATCAGTTATATCTAAATTATTTAAGGATATAAACAAATTGAACATAATTAAACTATTCATAATCCAGGTCCTTATAACATCAAAAATTGCTACAAAAACAAAACTTAAAAATCTAGTCATGTTGTAAAATTCCTTCTCAGATCAAGATTCATGTGAATATCATCCGTTGTGCGAAATCCGTTCAGGTATTCAGAAATATCTACATTAACACTGTATGAAACAGTTTTCTCACTTCAATGATTCCACATGAATTCCATAGAAAGAGGACTGCAGACATTACCGGAGACCATACTTATTCAAATAATAAGGACTCACGATAAAAACAAATATCCCATACAGAGAACTCTGAAAATTCAAGAGGCCTAGAGCACTTGAATAATTTCATCTATGACAACAAAACATGTTACACGGAGATAAAATTATGATGTTATCAGAATTTTGACGTTCCAAAATATGTCATAAAACAAAAATGAGTTCAGTCTCTACTTCAAAAAATGGCAATAACAGTTAGAATATTTGAGAAGCATTGTTTACTGATGAAGTTGTTTTAGGTAGTTGTTTTCCTTATAGAAAAAGAGGTACAGATTCGAATCCTGTTAGAAACATAGAATTTCTTAATGAAAGATTTCAAATTATACTGGTCGTTACTATTTTCATTGTTTAATAAAAATAAAATAAAAAATAAAAAAGGTATAGCAATTCAAACACGTCTATCCACTAAAAGTATCATTTATAGTAAGAAGAAAACTATGAAAAACGCAAAATGAGAAAATCGGCAGATAATTACTGAAAGCATATAAAGAGTGGATTGAACAATTACCAGAAAGTTGATCTGTATTTCTCTACAATAATTTATATTAAAGATTACTTTTTATATATCTGAAAACGGGTCCCTGTGCCGAGCCAGGATGTTTTTCTCTTCTGAAACTGTCATGCACATATACCATTCACCGTTCTTTGAATACTGCTGTCAAATCTGGTCGGATGTCCCTGCTATTCACCTTAGGGGTTTGGACAAAATCCAAAAAAGATCCTGATCTAGTGGCTCTTCAGTCTGTTACTCAGCGATGAGGTTTTGCCTCTCTCTATCACTTCTTCAAAATTTTTCATGGATTCTGGTCCGACAAGCTTAGCTTATTGGTGCCTCCCACACACACTTTGTTGGAGCTACTAGACGAGCAACAAGGTCCCATCCTTTCACTGTGAAATCAATCAATTGTAACCACAATTTCTACTCCACAGTTCTTTTCCCGCATTTCCCACCAGTGAAATTCCTTTACGTATTCTTGTTTTCCAGATTTCTACAATCTTCAAGAGTATAAACGCAATGTCATCTGTCGTCTCTTATCTCATTGACTCCCATCCTTTTTCACAGCTTACACTCTCCTCGCACACAGCTCTCTTTACACTAATGTGACCGTTCTTCTTTTACCCATTCTCCGACTTCTACTGTGACCTCTTCTCCTCTCTTGTCACTCTTCTATTATGTAACCCCTACGCACCAGTGGCAGTACTGCCTTACTTGGAGTGCGGCGATTATAATAAAACTCTGCATTAATGTAAGGAATGGGATTCTCATTAATAATATTACTATACAGATATTTGGCAAGAGTTATAATCATTAAGAATGTATTTCAAATGCCACCTTCTCTTTTCTTTGCGGTGAAAAATTATATGTACTAGTGATTGTGAAAAAATTCAATAAAGCAAGTTCAATAAAACTGGTAAACATTCATGTAACATAAAGTAAACCTGGAAAGTAAAATGCAAATATTTATAAAAGATATTATTTTAGAAATGTTTTCCTTCAAACTATAAAAAATGTCGCCGAGAAAATATATTGACAACAATAATTTATAGGGACGGACATATTTAAATATTATTATTGCAATAAAGCAGTAAAATAATTAAATTACACAACCAAAAGATAAAGTTCAGTTTACTTATATTAGTGATATTATTATATTTGGGAATGCAAAGAGATAAAATAATTATATTTGTATAGAAATCTATATACAAAATGTTTGCCAAAATATGGATTTGTTCAGAAAGTAATAACATCTCATGATAAAGGATATAAAAAGCAATGTTTAATTAAATTTAAGTAACTATTACTTAATAAAGAACCTTAATTTTCAACAAATTAATCGGAACCAAAAGAAAATTTTTCGTTGAAATTTTCTTTGTAAATATGATTTTTTCTCTAAAACAGTGTGAAATACTCTTTCTTAATACAGTTTTTATTTCCTGAATATTCTAAATCTCGAAACAGGTTAAAATTTGTAGAGTTTTAAGCTTATTTTTCTTGTCATTGTTATGCAGTGTGCACTGTTTACGAAAGTGTGTTGTTTTCGACGTAACTTTTCTTTTAAGTAACATTTTCGACTAGAGACCCCATTCTGTTTCACTTCTTCCTCAACAAACCCCAATAAAAACAACATAAAAATATTAACAAAAATGTATAATAAGTTAAGAAATTAGGGTCAGGTTCAAACTTTTCCATTCAGCAACATCAGGTTTAGCATTTTCTCTCAAATATATATTTAAGAAAATATATTAAATAGCCATAATGAATAATATATTAAATACACCAAACCTTTATACAGCCGAGACTTTTGAACAGAAAAAATACTACTACTAATATCCAATCAAAAAGTTATTGCATATAAAGAAGATGGCTAAAACCGAAATGGAATGGCCTCAAAGACATAAAATAACTGATAGTAATTCCCTATAAAGGGTAAAATGATATGATTTCTTTAACATGTATGAAAAACCAAGTGCTTTATACAAAAATATATCAATATCAGAAGAGGGTATTTTTATGGGTATTTTAAATATATTATAAAAGTAGTAATCCACATACAGCAAAACACCTTAGATACAAACAAAATGCATTCGTTAATAAATTAAACCATCTCAAGAAGAAATTCTTCTTCTATGTGCCCTATCCTTTCAGCACCTGGGCGATCATGGCTTTCCACGTCTCTCTATCACTGGTTCCTCATCTACCTGATCAGGCCCTTCAAATATGTTATCCGCTGCCTTGCTCTGTCTCTTTTTCTTCTATCTGCTCTGTCATTATCAGATTCTGCAAGCCCGCCTTCCTCATTGCATGTCCCAGGAACTTCAGTTGTCTCTTCCTGGTGCTCACTATTAGTATTTTTTTCAATGCCATTCATTCCAAAACCTCATCATTGCTCACATGTTCTACCCATGATATCGGCAGCATCCTTCTGTAAAACCACACTTTCGCCGCTTCAAGTTTTTTCCTCATCTTCGATGGTATTGTCCAGCATTCACTACCGTATTGAAGAACTGACAACACGTAGCACTCTAGCACACTCTTCTTTGTTTTTAATGAAGTTTTCCCGTGTCTTAGTACTTTACTCAGCTTTCGTAACGCGTCCTTCGCCATGCCAATTGGCCTTCATATCTCAGTGTCGCACTTTCCATCTCCTGTTGTAACGCTTCCTAAGTATTTACACTTTTGTAGTTGGTTGATTCTAGTATCCCCTACCTGTATTAGGCATTTTGGGTTGTTCTTTTTTATGACAATACACTCAGTTTTCTTGCTGTTTATTTGTCTTTTTTGTCACTCGCCTCAGCTAACTTCTGTAGGAGGCCCTGTAATTTTCTTTCCGTGTATGCAATCAGCACTGTATCATCTGCATACCATATGTTGTTCAAATTGTGACCTCCGATAACAGCTTCTATTGTCCTCAAAAAACACATCCTTGTCTTACGCTCTTTTCTAACTTTGTGAATCTGCTAAAATCATTACCTGTCCGTATGCAGGCAGTTTGCTGCCAATAGAAATTCTTGATTACTCTGATGTATTTTGTCGAATGCCTTCGATAAAATATAAATACAAGTCCTTCTTCATTTGTATTTCCTTTTCGGAGAGCATCCTAATCATAAATATAGCCTTCCTTGTTCCAGTGTCTTTGACAAAGCAACACTGTTCCTGTCTTTTCGCTGGCCTGGTTCTGCTTCTCACTCTATTCATTAAGATTCTGACAATCAGTTTTGTAATGTGATAAGCTGATAGTTCTGTGTAGTTCATACACGTTTGCACCTGGCTTCTTTGGCAGTGCTATAAAAATTGACTGGCAGAGGTCACCTGGTATTATTCCACTATTATAACATTTATTTATTATTTCTGTAATTTTTTCTATGCCGGATTCTTCCAGGGCTATCATCATCTCTATTACAATGCTGTCTGGACCAGCTGCTTTGTTTCTGTTCAGTTTGTCTATTGCAGCTTCCACGTCGGACATTAATATTTCCGATCCGTCCTCATCCTTGTGTATTCTCGGTTGCTCTCTCCTGTCGCGGAAAAGATCTTTTATACACTCTCCCCATTGCTTGAGTATTTTCTCTTTCTCCATTATTATTGTTCCATCCTTGGATTTTATGCATCCTTTTGTGGAGCAAGTGTTTTTCTTGTCAGCTCTCTTTTCTCTTTATGCATCTCTGCTTTACTAAATCCGGTTTCGGTGAGATAAGTTGGGTTGCCCTTGATTCTAGGATCAGCTAGCTAACAGGATTCTGCAAATGGATGTCAGATCGGGGATTAAAAGAGATAGCAAAAAGAACTTTATTCAGAGATACAAAAAACAGGAAGATTTGGAAAGCTATGATCTCCCATGTGCTGAAGAGTCACAATACATACGAGAGTAATTAATAGACTGCCTATGAGGGAGTGCTACTACAACTGTGACATCTTTTATGCATTAATTTCAAATTACCGGATTTGTAACTGCCTCACCAATTTGACATCGTACTCACCATAAATGGTGGAGCCATTTTGTAGAAATTTATTAGCATCCCTAAAATCGAGACAATCTATAGCCATGTATATGAAACATTCTTGGTCTTTTTAGAGCAGGCGAGTAAGAATATCCGTACTATATGGATTATCTCTTCTCTTTAGCTCAAATACATTAAAGCAACACTCATTCTGGGTTTGGAAAAGTTCAAGGAAAACAGCTAGATCTGCTACAAAAAATATTAGATGTTTTCATCAATGGAGTACATAATTCTCATGCCATCTTCGATGGCATACGGAAGTAGAATCCCAAATGGAATGAGAACTATAAAGCCAAGTGATCAAAATAATGCTTTTGTTTAAAAATTCTCAGCACCTGAAGACGCGTGAGCGTACAGAAGCCAAAACGTCGTAAATATGGTAAGAAATGTGAAGACAGTATTCTGAACATTATCAAAACATCAATACTATCTCATCTTAGAAGTATTGACAAATATTGGATACATTATTCACAAAACATATACGTTTACAAAATGAAATCATATAAAATACCAATTAAATAAAGGTCACTGTGAGAAGCGTTTAAAATGATTGATGAACAACATTACACAGCAGAAATATTTAGCTATGAACTTATAGCTGCATAAAAAGATTCGATAGTTGGCTTAGAATTTGAGTTCTTCATGGAAATATTCAACCCACAAAAAATGAAAGACGCATTTATTTAAATGCAGTCATAAAATTATTTGAAAAACTAGCTGTTGATATTCCAAATATATACCAGCAGATAATGTAAAGCTGTTTAGATAGGAGGATATTAATGGAGAATTGTGTAATATCAAGGAAAGAATAATTATATCATTCCCGTAACTCGAACAATGTATCGAAGTGAATGGACGAAACGACCTGAAAAGATGATGTTAATATCTAAAAAACTGAATTTTTGGAATACTGAAGAGATGCATTCAAAGCTTTACTGGAGTGAAAGTTACCTTTTACAAGTATCGGTAAAATTTACATCACAATAGTTTTATCTGTCAGAGAAGACAAACATACACTTACAAAAATAGGGGAAAATATAAAAAGAATTGTTAAAAATACTCAAGTAGGTAAGTACTGAACTAAAGTAAATTTTTCAAATAATATAAACACAAGCACTCATAACTTTCCGCATATTCATATATACATATGTGCACATATACACACGCATATATATATATATATATATATATATATATGTACATATGTATACACATGTATACATATATATGCATATATTTACACGTGTAAACGCATATACAGACATATATATATTATATATATATATATGTACACATATATATAAACACACAGACACACACATATATATATATATATATGCACGCATATAGACACATATATACATACATATATACATGTACATAACAATTTTTAAACAAATAAAATAACTTTGAAATAAATTGATCGTCTACTCTAATATGGCTACCCACTAAACAAAAGTTTAACGTTATATATATATATATACCTGAACATCCATATATATATATAAGCGCGTGAGCTCAAACACAAACACACACACACTCACACATACACACATATATATATTTTTTTTAGATCTTAAATATCAATGTTAGAACCTTTGACATTAATCAGTTAAAAGAACATAGAAAATTATAACAAATAATAGATTTTTTTTTACAGCCCAAACTAAAAGACGCGCCTCTTGCTTTTCTTTTTTTGTTATACTGTTTCATGTCGCTGACACTGTACCTGGAAAAGGATATATTAGTGCACTAGGAAATCTGGTTTTTGCCATAGTTAGGGTAAAGAGGACTATTAGGTCACATTAGCGTATCTTATTTTGTAGAATGTAAGCCAATGCTTAAAACAATGTCGTAGCAGTATCCGTGGAATAATTACCAGATGTTGTGAGTGTCGCAGTATTTTCTAAGTTTCAAAGATGTGCTCGACAAGTCAATTTGGATGACACGTATACATAAATGACAAAAAATCTAAATCTGAGCATATGTGAATAGAAAAGATTACCAAAACAGAAGCTTATTTCTTACTGGGTCCCACTAAAGAACTTATGTGCTACTGTTATCAAAATCTTCCATGATACCTAATAGTTTTTTTCTTTGACGCATGTGTCGCACCTTGAACTTCATATATTTGTGACTCGAGCATCAGTTCATTGGCATGATGCTCTCTCACTCAAGAATAACAAAGACAAGCAAAATAATTATCCGTTTCACTTAGAGGAATCTTTCAATATGCGGAACAGCACATAACATCAAAAGAAACACAGAAATTAATAAGTAGGAAGGATTTGCCCATTGCATTGGAGAACACGACTAGGATTTCTTCGCAATGAAACCATATATTGTCTCGATTAAATTAAAACTAAAAATCTTTATATTCGATTAACACATTTCCTATGTTCTACATCTAGACAAATTAAGCTAGCAAATGAAGCCCGCGTAAATAGCAGAAAGCAGTACAAACTCAGCAAGAAACAAAAAAAAAACAAAACATTGCAAAAACATAAAAACTTTACAAAAGTACTTGGAAAGACACAAGATAAAATATCAAATTAAAAACATTGTCCATCATTTGAACGGAATCCCATTAAGAATTGCATAATATTTAGTAGTTGAAAAAGAAAAGACAATCAAAACAACTGCTTTAATTAAAACAGTAACATTTCATAAGAGTGAAATCAAATAAGCATTCTTTCGCATAATCACCACCAACAGAGAAAACACGAAAAGAATTAAAATAATGTAAATCTTCTTTGAAGAAATTTAGAAAAACTGATAGACAGCTAGTTCTAAGCAAAATACAAAGATTTTTTCACCTTAATTTCTTTCTTTGTAGTTTTATTTCAACATTCCGAAGTTCCTCATTTGTCTTTTTTTATATTTGGTGGATTTTAACATATTTATTTGCATCCGTTTACCCAGCAATTTAATCGTAGCGCTTTGGATAAAAGTATATGGAGGGTGTGTGCAGGCCGAACTACATGATCTTCACCTCTATCCGTACCGACAATTTCCAGTGAAATACAGGGCATTACATTTTGGGACGGTTTGACTGTAGGTTTTGCTGGAAAGTTGTCAGTGTTGACAGCAAACCGTCAAAACCGTCGTAGGGGCTCCACTCAGCGTTTTCTGCATGGATTTACTTCCATAGTTTTTCCTGGTCTGGATATGACCACAAGGCTGCTGAGATTTGAAATCAGGGTTTTCTTTTCTCTAATTGGTTGAGCTCCATTTACACAAAGCAGATAATTATGAGGCGCCAGTCTTCCACTTTTGCCAATTCTCCGGTTAGGAGTCAGACTTAGTTGTCACAGGACATGCTACGGATGCAATTTATAGAGAGTAGATTCCTGTCCTGACTATTATCTTTGTATATGACATTAATTATTTGTATATTTAAAAAATGTGTTTTATAAAACGTGCTCTGTAACTTAACCAACCGAGTGTTAGAAAAAGCAAATATCTGAATCAATGATTTTGCACTATTTACGTTATTGGGACTATTGCCCTTATCTTTATTGCCAGGTATATAATTATTATGCCATCAGCGATGTCACTTCTGTTAGCACTGTAGTTGTCTCCCTTTTTTACTCGCTTGATAAAAGGGGGTCCTGAAAGAGAAATTTAGTTGTTCTTCCCTATACACTTTATTGGGAGTAGCCTAGACATTTACATAGAGACATGTGACTAGGCATATTAATTATAATTACTAGAACCGTTGGAAGAAACTTGAAAAAAGGTGGAATGTAGATCGGGGATAGATTTGAAATAATCTAATTTAGGCTTAGGCTCAAAAAGAAGTATATTTCTGGAGAGCTTATTGCCTTGTTTCATATCAAACCTCACAAGCTCTAAGTCGTTTAAATAAGCGTAATACAAAATTTCAAGCACAAATTAGATTTCATAATAGCCTTCTAGAAGAATACAGCATTCTATCTATCTAGCCTGTAGCAATTAACTCTATTAAGTATTATTTACAATAGAACTAATGTCATCATCCTTTAGTTATTATCATTGCGTTTCGACATTTTTGACACCCGTTGTTTTCTTCAAGTACGTGTCGATTTGGATAAACTTCATATCATTAGATCACACTAGTGGATTAAATTGCTGGTGGATTCAATTGCACACTGTTTTCTATACACCTAAGAGAGTTTTCTCACTTATCAACTCTTAAAAGTAGAACAAGATAGGATATCTGTAGACATAAACATCAGACCGAGAATGCAAACCATAGATTAATAAACTGTTCTCCACAGAACACCTTGAATACCTAAAAAAGATACCTAAAAAGGTCATAGATTTGAGAGGCTGAACATTTTTGTGAATAATTACAGAGGTAATAGTATGTAATGGTAATTGCTCATTTCAGAAATCCAGATAGAAATTATAATATTCGTGATATTTACCATGACTAGAATTCTTCTCCCGTTTCTTAGAAACGAATAGAAATATATAAATCAGCCATAAATCTACATCCTTGTGCAAGGTAATTGAAATTAATTGTTTTCTTAGGATTTTTCACACATTCTCGGATCATTTATATATTGGCTTTTTGTTTCTTTCGACCGCATTTTCTTTTATGGTTTAGAATGATGGATCCATTTACTCTCTTCCCTTTGATTACACGACTGACAATTAAAAGGCTGACACCGACAATCTCCGCGATCTCTCTGTAAGGCTTGCCAGTGTGTTTGTGCAGCGTTATAATTTTCGTACACTTCCTCCGAGTAACGTCTATCGCAGACAATGTCTTTAGACCACTAATCGATAGTCGATATAATAGTGTCTGCCCGTGATAAAAATCTGATGCAATCACGGATGATGCAATGTTTATCAAGGATAAACAAATTTCATCATACATTCCGAAGATAGATTCATATTACTGCACGCTACTGCCAATGATCTAATATGAGAAAAAATATAAATCGATGACACCCTGTCAGTATAGTGGATCTAAAACTGACCGTATGTTGAAAAAAGGAAACTAATGTAGTTGTTTGAATTAATTTACACAAGGTTGTAACGTCACCCATTTGAGGGTATAGCTAAAATGAAGTATAGTTTTTGGTGAGTGCTGAAAAACAGTGGAAATATATTGTCTTGATTTTAGGAAGTCTAGCGAGATATTCGAAATTGACAGCGAAAAGAATAACAAAACACTAAGTTGATAATCTCTGTTCTGGAACACTGACTTCCTACCGTTGGGAAGTGACACATTATTGTGTCGCGTGCTCTTATTCAGTATTCCGTCACATATTAAAAATTCACTGAAAAACACTAGGCATAATTTTCCTACTAAATAAGCCAAAGAAGCATGTGAATAAAAACACTGAAATGAAGTAAGTAAATATTCGTATGTGTATTTTATAAATCTGTAATTTTATTTCATAACAGTTTAAAAAAATGTTGCTAGGTAAAACTTGATATTTTCATTTGTTCCTAAGTGCACCTTGCTTACAAAGTTTGAGAAACACTTTTATGGAAGAATCAAGATTGTATAAACATCAACTTTTCATTTGTTCCTAAGTGCACCTTGCTTACAAAGTCTGAGAAACACTTTTATGGAAGAATCAAGATTGTATAAACATCAACTTTTATGTGTAGCAAGAATGTAGAGAATACAAAGTATTTGAAAAGACATTCTCCAAATCAATTTATAACAATTGACAAAGAAACCTCATATTCCCATGTACAAAATATGTGTTGCAAGGGTAAAAACGATCGGAGGCAATAATAAATGAATACAGAAAATATTATTATGAAATTTGAAAACTATAAAATTTGTTGTTATGGATATGTTTTGTTGATGAAACTTCACGAGAACCAAAAGATTCTAAACGAGTAACATATAATTTAACGTATTAGTAAACATCTGCTAATTATATTTCAAAATTAGTATGATTTTACTAATACTAGTCGACAGCAAAAATGCATTTTTAGCATGATACAGCAAATGAGAAAAAAGAAGCACAAAGCTATAAGAATTTAAAGAGAAAACAGCATAAAATAAAAATAATGAATAATATCGAAAATTTTATCAAAATAATATTTAAAAGCAATGTTTTAAAAAAGAGTTAAAAAACAGGGTAAAGACGAGACGCTTGGGTGGTGATTTTGAAGGATATCAAAAAGTTATAATTTTAACTTTCAAATAGTATTCAAAGAGTATTTTTCACGTGATTTTAGTTTTGTCAACCTTGGAATTATTATTATAAGTATTACAATCATATTTGTCTTATTGAGAAAATCAGAATTTTATTGTAAATCAAATAATTGTTCTATTTACCATAAAAAACACTTTGATGAATCAAGGAATAACTCAACGACTATTATAATTTTTTCATAGTATCTCTTATATTATCATTGGAAATAAATAAGCGATCAAAGAAAACTAAATGCATAAAATGTAAATAAAAATATATAAAAAAAAACATTTAACTGCGCTAAAAAGTACTCATTCCGTCGAAAAAATGTCATACCAGTTTGAACCTGTCTGAAAATATTACCGTGTCATTTTGCAAACATATTTAATACGAAGTATTATTTCTCGAACGTTTTGACCGCTGTTCGATTATCCTCCTTGGTTTGATTGCCTGTTGATATCAGTCAGTGTTTTGAAAGAAACATCTACATGAAAAAGAAGCGATCATAACAATTAGCTTTCGGCACTTTAAGTTAATGTTTTATTCCATAGGCGTAATATTTACTTGCTACCGGCAAATTGATGGTAGTCATTAGAAATAATTTTGTGAATAAATTGTGATCTAGAGAAATATTAAACCTTGGTTTAATATTAAACCTTTCATTATAACAGATCGTTGTGCGTTTATTTGCTGCAGTACCCGATAGCCTTGAGTATATGCAAACAAATCAAGATGTATTTTATAAGTATTGAAGTAACATCATCACTTATATAAATTATATTTTCTCTGCTATTTTTCTAATGATTATGAATAATAATATCAATACATTTTTTAGTTTCAAGCGCATTTGAAACACGGGTCGGGTTTTAATGAAAGAGTAAGTGAGTAACATACCTGTGCTTGTGTAAATGGACGACTGAAAAGAGGTAAAGAGGGATGATAAAGTGTCAAATATTGCTTAAAACTATAAGAAACAGGATATTTTGAAGGACCATGCTGAGTCACGTCCTGAAATTACCCAAAAGATAACAAACTTTGTGACAAACAAAAATGCTAATTAGTTATGATCTAAAAAACAAAACTATTATCATGCAAATGGTTTTATTTAAATTTTTCAGAATACTTGACTTGCGTTATAAAATAATTAAAATATTACATTAATATATGTTTTCATTTCTAATGTGAGGTATTGTATATACTTAAACAATTTATATTCTTCGAACTGATACCAATCAAGCAACGTTTGATCTGCTGGGGCATGTGTTTTGGGGTATATTAACGAGTGAATTTTGGGGATCTATGAACTTTATATCTCCGTGAAGGTTTTTACCAGATATTATATTATATTTTTAGCTATTGCTGTTTTTCGTTAGCTGTCACTATTACTGATTCACATATTAATTAAGGTATTTGATTTTGAGTTGTGAGTTCAATCCTTGACACCAGGATAGAAAAGAACAAACACCGAGAATTGTGTTATCAAAGGGAAATGAACTCAACTGAAATATCTAAAAACATAACACGTAGAATTAGTATAAGGTATCTCCGATTAGAAATTCTAATTATTACCTAAAGAAGTCCCGGAGCGTAAACAACCAAAAAAGCGTGAATTTGGCAACATGCATGAAGAGAACAGTCCGAATAGAGTAAATAGATAAACGAATGGCATATTGTTTGGTTAATTATAGATCTTTAAAGCTAAAGTATATTGATTACATATCTTCACAGTTCAGCATATCCAGTTCTTTCGAATTCATCCACATAAAAATTACTGTATTTTTGTAAAGCACAACAGTTGTTAAGGATTTCTTTTACATTCCTAAATATATGTGTCGATTTAAGTAAAATTGATATATTTATACCTCATTGCATTCAAACCCGTTTCATACATTTACAATTGGCTTCTTTCACTTGTATATCTTATGTGTTTTTCCTGTGTAAAGAAAACAACTTCTTATATTATCCATTAATCTTTTTTATGGAGAGTAATGAATTTGAACACTTTCGGCTACTGGTGTAAGTTTACACTGTACACAACACGCTAAAGCTCGCCTTCCTCATAGCTCGCTTTCCCCATCTACTGATTGCCGACTAATGCCAATTCAGTCGGGTTTCAATCCTGGATAGAAGCAATCGAATTTCTAACCGTACTGATAAGCTGTGATTCAGTGAAACTGATCTGCTTGCGGATGACATGATATATATATATATATATATATATATATATATATATATATATATATATATACTTGTAAGTTAGCTTATAACGCAAAGACCAAGGTTGCGTAATCAACTAAATTTCAAATGAAAATATTTAAATCTTTTCCATTATATTTTATATTTTATATATATTTTATTTTATATTATATTATATTTTCCATGCCTTTCTCATAGCTCGCTTTCCCCATCTACTGATTGCCGACTAATGCCAATTCAGTCGGGTTTCAATCCTGGATAGAAGCAATCGAATTTCTAACCGTACTGATGAGTTGTGATTCAGTGAAACTGATCTGCTTGCGGATGACATGATATATATATATATATATATATATATATATATATATATATATATATACTTGTAAGTTAGCTTATAACGCAAAGACCAAGGTTGCGTAATCAACTAAATTTCAAATGAAAATATTTAAATCTTTTCCATTATATTTTATATTTTATATATATTTTATTTTATATTATATTATATTTTCCATGCCTTCCTCATAGCTCGCTTTCCCCATCTACTGATTGCCGACTAATGCCAATTCAGTCGGGTTTCAATCCTGGATAGAAGCAATCGAATTTCTAACCGTACTGATGAGCTGTGATTCAGTGAAACTGATCTGCTTGCGGATGACATGATATATATATATATATATATATATATATATACTTGTAAGTTAGCTTATAACGCAAAGACCAAGGTTGCGTAATCAACTAAATTTCAAATGAAAATATTTAAATCTTTTCCATTATATATGTGAATTAAGCACTTTTTATTAAATATTTTGTACTTGCGTAATTTAATTCTGACCAATAATTGGTTCAAATTAACGAAAACAAAGCATTGTTCGTGACGTTCCAAAACATTTAGAGTACTGTCTTCCACTCCCTTTCTCTCTCTCTCTCACTATCTCTCTCTCTCTCTCTCTCTATATATATATATATATATATATACATATATATATATATCGGGAGGGAAATTATATATACCAGAAACTAAATGCATTTCGAGAGACTATATAAACAAACATATCTAAAATAAATAATTTCATTGTCTGCTCCATCTCGTGTGCATCTGTTTAAACCTCATTTTATATGACGAATGTATCAAACTATTTTTTCCCTTTCCATCAATTTTCCATCATTTTCAGCACTTGCTAATGTCATTTTAATCTACCTTACCCCTATTTTGACATTTATTTACACATAATCGTTTCCGTTCACTCGTGTCTTCGATGTGTCCTACTAGTTTCAAATTTTTCTTTTCTCTTACTGAATTTAATTGTATATTACTTCTTGACCAATTTTTTTCAGACGACTTCATTACTTACTTCTCTCGTCCAGTGTAACCATTGACCAAAAAGTTATCGGGATAAGAGATTTATGTGGTCAAAAGAACATTTAACTTATGATGGAAATTAACATAAGTAATTTCTAGAGATTAATGCAAAATTGAGTTAGATTTTAATGCAAGATAAGATGTAAAATTGTTAGTGGCATGGAGAATATTGCAAAATAATATCGCAAAAGAATGGACACAGAATTTTTTTTTATGTTGTGTCAAAAGCCTTGGTAGAAGAAAATTGGTAAAAGTTGAGAGAGAAACATATATTAGTTTAGTACGGTCTAATATTTTGCCGGAATATAAAGATTGATCATTTTCCAACATGACACTTTTTACGTGTAAAATTTTCTTGAAGCTAAAATTTTTAAGTAGACGATCCGAAATCAGAAAATGTAGTCACAATGGAACTGAAATATTCTGGCGGGAAATAAAAAGTAAGGGCTCCGACACAATAAAATCACAATAAAGAAAAACAATTCAAATGCAAAAAAAACTGGATTGTTCTATTTCATACCACATGGAAATGGGAAATTACTCGTGCCAAATGCAGTAAAAGCGTTTACTAACTCTTTACTTTAAAATGTTGTACAATTTGTAATAAATATTAAGAAGCCCATTTTCTCATACATTCCCTCTCATTTATGTGAGTGTGAATATCTATCTATCTATCTATCTATCTATATATATATATATATATATATATATATATATATATGGTAATATTTCTATTATAGGTTTATAATAAAAAAACATAGTTTTCTGCAAAATTGTGTTTCGGTACTATCTTATTAGCACCTCGTCAAGCAGTGGAATATTTTTATTGTTAGGAATTATTATATATAGACGTTAAGAAAACAACACAATTTTTAACCACATCCAGACAATTAACGAGGAGTGTTTATTTTAATGGAGGTTTATCTCAGCAACCAATATAAAATCAGTTCATGATAGAGAATATTTGGTTGTAAGAGTAAATTGAAACAGAATTAAAATGACATAAGGCCCAGCCATTTTTCGTGACAGTGATTAAATGAACCGAGATACATATTTTGCAAATCTGAAAATTCATCGCGTCTCATTGTGAAACGCTTAGTGAATGTTCTTTAAGTTCTTCAACTTAACGGCGTGGACAAGAGAGAAAAACGGGAAAGTTTTATTTTTTTATTTTTTGTGTGTGAATACACTGCACGTCAAACATATGCATGCGACCCAGTGGGTGTTCTATCCGTTAAGCTGCAAAAAATTAAATTGTCATAAGATGGGAGAATCAATCAATCAATCAATCAATCAGTATATCTACAGATGTCTTGTTATGTTATAATCGGAAAAGTTAAGTATATTTTAGGGTAAAAATTAACTTAATTTTTAAAACTAACTATATATTAATTCTGTTTTTAAAAAATAAATATATTTTAGAAAATAATTTTAAAATGTTAACTATATATACAGATTATCACTTTATTTAACTATATTTAAAATTAAAACTTTTAATATATTTTAAATTCAAAATTTAAACTTTATTTCAACTGTATTTTAAAATTTAAAATAAATTTTAAATTTTAAATATATTTTTAAAATGAACATTATTTTAACTATATTTTATACATTTTATACGGTGCTCACAAATGGGACTTATTTCGCTACAGATATTGAGTAAGTTTAGTTTTTGGAATTTGATATTTTGTATTTTTTCTTGTAAACGCAGAAAACATGGCTCATGTAATGATTTACAAATTATGATCTTTTTTATATATTTCATTTTACGTTCCGCGTTTTTATTTGTATCAATGTGGTATTGCGGTATGTTATATTATTAAAAAATAATGTATGTAAGTAATGGCGGATCTTAAGTGCATTCGTAGCACACAAGATATAATATTTCAATGCTGTATCATTTTCTATGGTGGAAATATAAGTAGACTATAGAGTCAGTTAGAAATTTATTTGCTTATTGATAATCAATAGGTTTTTGGCATTGCAATTATTCTTATTTTGATCGTTATTTTTGAGGATGTTGTTGGTGGTTTAGTTTAGTATATTTGTTTAAAATTCCCTGAATATATTTTTGATGATTTTCACAAGGTTATCACTACAGCTATAGCTCAATTTCAGTGTGTTTCTGCTAAAAAGTTTGATAAGAGGGTTATTTTCAGGTAAGAGTTTCAGGTAAGAATTAACTTAATACTTATCATTTGGTTAAATCGGGGGGGGTGTATACCAACTGATATGTCTCTTTCTATTTTTATTGTTGTTTTTTATGGTTATTGTATTTCAGGTCAGAACGTTTATAGCCTCTGTTTTAAGTGCTGAAAGATAGGTAATCTGCTCTCTTATCTAGCCTACCATTTAAAGAAAATGCAGTCACGTGTATTTTGGTTCTAAGAAAAATACTTTGAAATACATACTGATTAACACTCAAGTTTTTAGGATGAGCTTGAAAGAAATGTTCATTCCATAGTTCAGACCTGAAAATTGCATCCAAGCATAAAGCAAAGTGTAGATGCCAAGACGTAACCTCTGTGTTTACTTACATTTATATTTTATTTAAATACGCTCTAATACTCTTATTGAGTCATTCATTCATAAATATACCATGCCTTAAATTACATTTCATTACATATATATATATATATATATATATATATATATATATATTGTAGAACAACCATGGCATGCCTGTTATTCCGTTGGGTAGGTTTCGGCTGTCATCGAATGTACACGCAGTATTATCTTCAGAAATCTTGAGATAATGTTAAGAATAGTGGCTGAAATATTCTACGTTACATCCATTATTTGGAATGAGAATACTGATATGTGCTTATTTATAAATAATTTTAGTAAAACTTTTTAAATATTACATTAGTCCCTCTGGTATTCCTATTCAACGTAAAATTATACAATGAAAGACAATGTTTTCAAAATAAAATGTGCATTCAATTGTCTTGGTAAGTTATTCATGATGTTGCTGTATGATAAATATAGAATATAAATTTCAGGTTATATCTGATCTGGATATAATCATTTACAAGTATTTATTTAGTGACTCGCATCTTTATATATTATTTTAGCGTTTAGGTTACATTCTAAACCCACTATATATATATATATATATATATATATATAGATAGATAGATAGATAGATAGATAGATAGATAGATAGATAGATAGATACAGAAGAAGGATGAATAAAACAGAAACATTCAAAATATTAATTTAAAACTGAGCTCAATATAAAATAGAGCAATGAATATATATTTATTTTAAAGACCACTACGAAACTGTACATTTTGTTTCCATATTGAAAGACTAATTTTGCATCAGGTACTTAACAATACTAATAATTGTTTTTATTTAATTCTTTTTGATTTTATGAAAACAACATTTGCCTTTATTTTTGGAATTTTTTCTTAAAAATTTTTATTAAAGAAAAAAGAACAAACAAAGATGAAAGAGAAAGAGAAAAAGTAAGATGTGAAATCAAGAAAAAGAAAAAAGTGGAAAAGGAAATATACAGAAAAAATAGTGATGAAAAAAATAAGTGAGAACATGTGGAGAAGAAAAGAGTCAATAGAAACAGCTAAAAAAAGAATTTAAAATTAGCCCGGAAATGGGTTGCAGACAGAAATAGATGTATAGTTACAATGTTGAAACTCAGATATTGTGACATTTAAAAATCACGAAATCCTATATATGAATAGAAATATTATGGAACATAAAACACCAACTGAAATATTATGGAGCATAAAATATAGAATATTAAAACAAGTAATACGATGAGGTAAATTCATTAGACATTATATTAACAATTAGAATAAAATAAAATATTAAAAATATCAATAAAAAATAAAAATATAATTGAAATAATAATTTTTTTTTTAATCATCTTACCCCAAGTAAGGCATTCCAACTGCCACTATTGCGCATGGGGTTACATAGGAGAAGGTAAAGAGAAGGAGTGGGTAGACATAGGGAATGTTAGGAGGAAGGTGACAGATGAGTAAGGATAGCGAGGATGAGGGTTGGGCAGATGGGAAGAGCGTTTGATAGAATGGAAGCAGGTTAGTGTGTTAGGAGGTGTCTATTGACCTTACATTTAAATGCCTGGAGATTGTAGCTGTCGGGGAATCAATCGTTTGGAAGAGAATTCCACAGTCGGGAAGTGCGAGGAAAGAAACTGTTGGAGTAGAAGTTACGGCTGCATTTTATCGGTTTCACTGTAAAAGGGTGGGATCTAGTTGCTAATCTAATATCGCGTTCAAATTCGTATTTAGGGGGCAGCAGTCATCTAAGTTCATCGGAGCAGAAACCGTGAAAGTATTTATAGAAGAGACACAGGGAAGCCGCGTTGCGCCGGTGGGAGAGAGACTGCAGGCGGTCTGCCAAGTCGGTATCTATCACATTACAGACCCTCCTCTGAACCTTGTCGAGAAGCCCGAGAATAACAGCAGGGGCACCCGACCAGATATGGCAGCAGTATTCAATGCACGGGCGGATGGTAGATTTATCAATGTGCAGGATAGATTTAGACGGAAAAAACTTCCGGGCCCTACACAGAAAACGGACTTTCATAGCAGCGGATTTAGCAATGGATTCGATACAGTCATTCCATTTGAGGTCCGCTGAAAGTGTGAGACCAAGGAGGCGTAGTGTTTTACTCTCTGAGAGACAAGCCTGGTCCATGCTAATTTAATAGCCATTTCTTACCCCAGTCCAATATGGATTGGAGGTCTTTTTCAATCTCGTCTGCGAGGTTAGCTTTGACACCTACACCAGATTTTTGTAGGAGGCGGGAGTAAACTGTGGTGTCATCGGCGTACAAACCTATTTGGGCTCTTATGGAATCAGGGAGATCATTAATGTATATCAAGAAGAGTGTAGGACCTAAGATGGAGCCTTGGGGGACACCTGCATTTGTATGGTAGTTCTGAGAGACATGTCCGTTTAATACCACCTTCGTTGTGCGGTTAGAGAGGAATGACTGGATTAGTTCAAACAAATGTCCAGTTATACCATAGCTCCGCAGTTTACATAGAAGGCCAGCATGCCAAACTCTGTCGAACGCCATAGATATATCTAATGCAACGGTTCGGGCTTCGCCATTCTTGTCGAGTGCCTGGTATATGTAATCGGTAAATATGAATAAAGATTTATATATATATGAATACATATATATACATATATAAATAAGCACAACATATATATACTTCAATATGTATATATGTATGTATATATACATATATGCGCACATATATACTTATACATAAATAAATTAAAATTAGAATCTAACAAATACTACAGCATAAGAAAATCATTTATACAATAATCTAATACATATCTTAACATTTTAACAGTAATTTTTAAGTGCAGTAAAATTACTTAAATCAGTAAATAGATCACAAATCGTAAAAAAATAAAATAATAGAGAAATATAGCAAGATGATAACGCTAATACCATTTATATTTTGCTTTTTCTCTTGCCGACAGAGACCGTTCACCGATCTAGAAATTCTACCTAAAATTAAAATGATACCAAAATCGCAACGCTCTCTCTATATAAACCGTCCACATACAAGCCTGTTTGGCTGTGTGGCTAGACACATCCAGCCCGTATAGAAACTCGACCGATTTGCTGTTATTCGGAGTCACTACCCACTAAGCCATAGGCGCTTGGAAGCAGAGAAAGCAAATTTTAACGTCTTGTATATTTGTATATAAGAAATATATATATACGCCTGTCACCGAAAGAATTCAATTCATTTCATTCATATATATATATATATATATATATATATATATATATATATGTATATATGGTGAGAGTCAGTTTCAGGAGATCGTGGAGTCTACAGGTATCGTTTTCCTGAGAAGAGCTTTTTTTCAAGGCGAGTAAAGAATCTTAATTTGTCATTATTATAAACTGGTCAGTACTCTTAGAAATTGAGACATCACACCAATGCAAACATCGATGGCTCCCAAAGTTTCACGTAACCAATTTCACACCAACTCCCCCGTTGAAAGGGGTTAAATATGTTTTGATGACCTAATTTCTATATTATCAAATGCCCACCCTTTACACAATTACCTTGATGAGATTGAAATACTTTCATAATTTGAACGACACATTACATATTTAGGCACGTCTTCAGATTATTTTTGGAAGTAATGTGGATGAATTTAGTTAGTATGTGTTATTATGTACACATAAAATATCATCGTTGTAACATGTTAATTTATTCGAGGGTTAAAATTTTCACAAAAACAGTTGATGATGACCATTTGATTGCGTGCAACGCAAGTAAATATTAAAAATATTTAGGAGTACTAAGAGCAACAACACCTAAAATTCATATGATATGTTAAAGGAATGGAAAGTAATGAGTAAATATACACTAAAATGTGTCACATTAATTCAAATAAAAGTTTACGCAGGAAAACTATATCCATACCGACATGAATTCCATGTTCTAAAACTCGTTTTAAAAGAAATGTGTTATAACTTTCAGATTTAACCAGCATTTGTTCTGTTTGGCCAATGATTATGAAATGATTCTTCAAAAGGAAACAGATAATATATATATATATATATATATATATATATATATATATATATATATATAACTTTAATCCAAAGGAAAAGCATGCAGGTAAATCCCAACATTTCTCGTAGGAATTTTCTCGTAGAAATAGCCATTAAACGAATTTGAACATCGGATTTTGTTTTATTTCATATATATATATATATATATATATATATATATAAATCGTCCGCAACGACTCCTCCCCCACCGTTAGCGATTTACAAAAAACAATGTATTGTATAAATTCAAATGCCCCTTTCGAGAATGTATCTCTAACAAACTAAATAATACCTACATTGAACATACTACTAACTCGCTTTCGCAGAGGCTTATATTACACTAAAATGAAAACATATTCCGACATTTAAAATATCACGGCTATCAGCACACACTTCTTAGGAAAACACTTGTTGAAAATACATATATATATAGACAAGAAAATAATAAACGAAAGCTTAAAATTCTAGAAGCTATCTACATCTAACAGTTTAACCCTAGCCTAAATAAAATATATTTCGACACCTCCACTAACATACTTCAATGCCTATAATCGACTGGAGAGGTCATAATTATTATACTTACCCCCTACACCAATAGTAGTAGCAGTTCCCAGACCAATCCCCTCAGGCCACTATACTCTCATTTAACCAAAAACCCACGACCACAATTCCTTCTCGTCCTGCGGCCATGTGCGACGCAAAAAATGGACCAGTTTAATTTTCTCTGTATAACTCCACTCTGTTAATAATTTAGTTCTATGTTCACTGTATATTAAATGTTCATCCTTTGATAATGGCTTATGTAAGCCGAAAGCTCAGACCTGATAAAAAAATCAACAATTATTGCGATTTCTTGTCTTTTCATGACAACACTATTAAGCTAATCAGATCATACGAAAGGATCTTACGCAAATAAATAGACGCCACTTGTCTATATTATTCAATGAAACTTGTATTAATAAAAACATGCTTCAAAAATACACACAATATTTATATATATAAGCATTGTTTTAAAGTAGTAACTTTATGGAATCATGTGCTTAATAACCGGGATAGAGCGGATGTAAATATCGACATTGACGTCAATACTCATCAACGACATTATGTTTCATGCTTAAACGCAATTTTTAGGTCATGAGCTTCCGTTTGTATTAGACTTTTTATGTATGCCAGTCAGTGGTCTGTTGTGTGTAGATCTTTTGCGTTATTATAATGGTTAATGTGGCAATGTTAACACTTATGTTACAAATTATACCAGCTGCTACTGCTGGGTACAGATAAATGTAGATCCGAATTCAGTTCTGTGGCTATTCTAGACCGTTGTTTCTTCAATTTATTATATATATATATCTGTATGTATACATTTTATTTGTGTGTTTATACAATTATACATGTAAGTGTGTATTTTTGCATGCACGTGCGTGTGTGTAGGGTTTGATCGATAGAAAGACAGATAAATAGACGGAGAAATGAATGAAGAGTAAGCTGATTGTCTAACTTCCGGCTGGTTCTGAGATCACAGATTGGTTTCTCTCCAGCTTTTCTTGTGTTTTATTAATCTTTAAAGTCCGTGGTTTTTATTTTTTTAGACGAATTGCCGGCCTTCACATGATAAACGAGTCCCTTTTCTTTTTAATCCATATGACTCTGCAGGAAGACGGGTGATGTCTTTTACAAGGATAAAAAAACGAATCGAACGAAACGTTTGTTAAACTCTATACGCCGATTCAAATTTGCACGCAGATAACCTTCTACTCATGTTTTCATAAAACAAAGAACAATATTTTGATAATATTCATAAATACGGATGAATGGAAAGAAAAAATATCAGCTGAAAAAAGATAATCATCGTTTATATATCCATGCGCGTGATTTATGTAATGAAGGCAAGTAAAATAAATCTACTAAAATGAATAATCTTTGATAATTGGCCAATCATAACAGGATATTTATAATTTTCTCTGGGTCAGAATATTTTTGGGGGATTATTTGTTTGTTTGTTTGTTTTGGTTTGTTTTTTTGTGGAGGGAAATTCCTCCTTTTCAGAATCGTACTTTAAAAGAATGCGCGTTATGGTGCAAGAGATATTAATTTTGGAAACTAATTATTCCATATATTCTTATGTCTAAATATGGGTCCAGTTGCGCGACAGATATCGTTCTAGAGCCTTGGTTAGCAACCAGCCTTCCTCGGAAAGAAATGGCACGTACCGCGTGTCACTAGTCACTCATAGATCGAAAAAGATATTATCGTCCAAGAGTGTATCACTTATGACTCTTAAACAACTGACCAAATTTTAAATAGACCTTGGCAAAATTGAACACTCTCGCAAGTATATATATATATATATATATATATATAAGATTATAACTATACTCGTGTCGAAAAACTTTCGACAAATCTACGAAGAAGGGCTAAAACTGTTTTAAAAAAGAAAGAGCTAAGTACGTGAACATCATACAAAAGTGTTCGGATCGAGTCAGCACGCAGCCGAAAGAAAAAAACCCGATACGAATATTCAACTTAAAAAAGCGAACAATACTTAGGTAGAGCGGAACAAGTAAAAAGCCTAGTCAGCCAGACAGATCTACCTAGATTTCATTTAAACGGATTGTCAGGGAAAGCTGACGATCCGTTTAGGTGAAACCTAGGTAGGTCTGTCTGGCTCACTAGGTTTTTAACTTATATATATATACAAAATCATTTCATATATATATATATATATATATATATATATATATATATATATATACAAAAATATATGTAGAGAAAATATCCAGAAAAATTGTGGAATAAAGTGGTATATAATTTTCTCTAATGAACAGATGTAGAAATAATATCAAAATATCACAAGTGACCACGTCTATGCATGCGAAAGGAAAATAGTGAAAGTGTCATGGTGACTTGCTCATATGACACATTCGTTTAAACTGTAGAAGCAGAGTAAAAGAAAAATATACGGAGAGAGTGAGAAGTGAATCTATTCAAGCAGATAACTCTGAGAGCCAGACTAAATAACCACGCTAATAATTGCTTATTGGTGTATGTTTGTACTACTGCCTTTATATATTTGTTTAACACTATTGCGTTATTGTGTTTTTATTTCTGGCCCGAACTGGACGACAATAAATTGGCAGCTATGTCACACTGCATGGCGACGAGGATTATTATGAACCACAAGGATTATTACGAACCCTTGTGAACCATAAAGGAACTGCGTGGACATTCTCAATATTGGTTCAACAGAAAAAGAAAAATTGTATTTTCGTCACACTTTGCTCTAGCCATCAGTATTTAGCAATCTAGAAAAGGAAACTGAACAAAAATATAGTGTAACTAACTTACACTGAACTTGAACGTGAGTCGTTAAACTACGAGAATTCATGTTTTTTGCAAAATAAAGAGCTCTCGTGATTCTCTGAGTGAGTAAAACTTAAAAATGTTCACATTCAGTTAATTGTTATTTCTTTACTCAGTGGGTAAAAGACAAAAGATTTTTGTTATTCAAACAAAAGGAAATTTTACATTTGAATTTAATTTGCATGTAAGTAATCTTTTAAAAATATCGTGTATGAACATGAATGGATTTAAATTTGCCCACCTTGAATTTCTCAAGTTCCAACTTGAACAACAAAACTAACGGTAACTTAAATGGCAAAAAAAGCCACTTGAAATTCAAAATCAAGCTGAAAAAGAACGGCTTAAATTTAAAAAGCAAACTAAATTCAGGCATCAGAAACTCGAAGAGGTTCTAAATAAAACTCAACAAGAAAAAAGATATTTGCTTAAACTTGTTAACTGGGGGAAAATTAGTGAAAACGAAAATGCGTTCTCACAAAACTTATTATGGGGCGCAATAGGCACTATCACTTATTCTCCAGACGAGGATATAACTTTTTGCCTACTCTTTTAAAAGATTGGATGATTTATACGCCATAGATTGCATATATTATTCAAACTCTATGAAGGATTGCTCTCTTTGGAAAATTGGGCACTACTGTACACCAAATTTGAAAATTATATTCTACCCCGTAAAACTAGTGAATTGACATTCACTGAAGCGGTTCAACTTCTAACAGTACATTTTAGTTCGAGAAATTCACTCTTTCATAAGAGATGAAAATGCATGAATTTAACCATAAAATATAGTGTGGATTTCGGTGGTTGTGATTAAGCATTGCGACGGTTTAAGACCGTCATAATTTAGTGCAAATAACTTCAGGTTTTTTATATTTGTTCAGGGACTCGTTTCAGCTAAGGAAACTGAAATTAGACGCAAGGTTCTAAATAAATTGGAAAGTGAGCTAAACCTTACTCTCCAAGAAAGAGCGGAATACTCTCAGAGATTCGTAGATTTGAAAAATATTGGAATAGGAAAGTACGCCGAAAGAAAAAACAAATAAATTCTCGTTCTAAATCAAACCAATCAGAAAAAGGAAGACAATTAGTTTCCTAATCCGTATTACGGTTGTGGGTTATTACATTGGTTTAAAAACAGCACTTACAGGAATATAAATACGCATATTGTAGCTGTACCTAGCACAAGATCTCATATTTTTGAGCGTGGGAACAGGTAGTTAGTAAAAAACAGAGAAGCAGATGAAAGAGACGGGCAAATTATTAGTAAGTACATGCAAGTACAAATACTAAATAAAATTTTAAACTTTAGTTGGAGTCTGGTTCACATTCAACAATCATAAATCTACACAGTTGGAAAAGTTTGGGAAAACTTACCTTAATAATAAGTAATATAATGGCCAGGTCCGTGACAGGGGAAGAAATGAAGTTAACGTGATAACTTATCGCGTATGTAACACTTCAAGGAATGACGTTAAAACTAAAAATGTTGGTATTGACAAACGACAGATTATGTATTTATTACCGACTGGATGGTGAAATTTAAGTTGTAGGACATGCCAATTAATACATTTTACCGAAAACCAGAAAACCTAAACACCGAGGCAAATAACTTAATAAAAATTTTAAAATAAATTTTTCCGAAAGTTTTTTTTTCGAGGGCCTTGGTCGGTGTATAACGATGACGGCAAAATTCGAGATGAAAAAGACATCCGGTCAGAGTTTAAGAAAAAACGTAATGTGCCTTTTGCCTCTTTACCAAAAATAGTTGAAGAACTCAGCAGACTTGAAAATATTAATGACATGTCGAAAAATGTGTACAGTAAATGGGCTTCACCAATAGTCTATATGATAAAGAATTTAAACTAATCACGGGTCTGCACCAATTGCTCAACAGGGTTTAATGCGGCCAATCAAAGAATATGTTTAAATGAAAGATGTTTAAAAAAAAAGGTTTCTGCCTTAATATGCGTATACTTATATAAATACATACATACATACATACATACATACATACACATATATATATATATGCGTTTGTATGACGGGTGATTGTACGTAGAAATACAGTGTGCAGTAGACTTACGTCTGGAATATACCACCAAGAAGTCTCACCCAAAATTGTTTAGACAATGACTCGATGAAGACACGATTGTCACTGATTATGTGCCATGTATTTCAGGGACATATGTGAGTCTATTTCTCTCTCTAACTGTATAACAACGAAAAATTCATTTATTTTACACAACATGATTCTTAACTTAGTCTCTTTGGTTGACAATGCGTCTAATTCGATTATTCCTCGTGAGCGAATAAAATACGGTGAAAATCGGATGTATGTTTCCGCTCTTTGCAACATATCAGGTAAGAGATAAATCGATCACCCAAGGGTGTGAGTCTATGAAAATGTGTGTGTGTACATGTGTGCGTCTGTATGTATGCGTGTGCGTGTGTGCGTAACTAAATATGTGTGTCATGAACTGTCTTTGTACACATACACGTGTAAATATAGTAGTAATTGTTTATGGGGAAATGAGGGAATAATAATAAAAAAATTTCTACAATACAATACCGTCGATCTTTTTTTATATTTTTTTTTACCAAGATATAGTCGTTGAAACACGACTTCTTCCAAATACTATTGTCGGGATGATTTTTATTTTACTTTTAATTTATTCACCCCCAGTAACACTTGTTTTCTATGATCAACATTTTTCCCAGACATGATTATTACAAAAATAGCATTTCATAAAATATAACAAGTACGTCACATTACGCATATGTGAATGTGCTTGCAAACAAGTATAACTTCTACTGATTTACGGTGATTTACTACGTGCAGCTTAGATGAGGCACGTGATGAATATATCGGGTATTTACTAAGGATTGAACTCATTTTTTCCGTCGTAAGTGATACAGCAAGACAAGCTTGGCAAGCATTACATTCTATCAAAATGCACAAATGGTTTTCTAAGCTTTCCTTATTTATGGCACAAGGCCGGAAGTTTGAAGCATCTAGTGAGAATTGTAATAACTGATCTACAGAGGCAAGCTTGTTTACCTTTATATCATGGCAAAGTGACCACATCTACTGTTTTATGTATGTGGATGCTTGTACTCGTAAATATTAAACTATACCACGTTTAGGAGTATATAATGCATTTTAAGTCGTTATTTATGTATGTCTTATCAGTGTGGATTGAAGGCTGGAAAAATATCAAATGTTTTATTGACTAAATGTTCTCTACATTGAATGACAAACATAATGACAGCCAGATGACTAGTTTTCATTGTACGTTTAAGTTATATTTTCTCTTCAAAATCATTATTTAAAACTCACTAAATACATGCGCAAAATTATTATGTGGGAATGTGATAAGAGAATCTGAAGTTGAGTTGGAATGACTAAAGATTCCTTTCAAAATTTCAAAAAGATATCCACAAACAAGAAAATTTATGTAGAAACAATCCAAAGAATACTGGCATTTTACATAATCTTTAGAAAATAGCAGATAATTTCATCACAGATGAATTAGGGACTTAAAACAAGGGAAATATAAAATGAATGAATGCTTTGAACGGAACATCTGAGTAACATGGGTTTTTGATAAAATGGAAACAAAACGGATATTTATATTTAACACAAGAAAGAGAGTGTTGAAATGTATAGGGCACATGATAAGGAAAATTGCTTGTAAAATTAAGAATATGTAATCACTTAACCTAACTAACAATATTCTGTAGCAGAACAAGATTTAGGATATATTAAAAAAGAACAAGATTTGGAGTAGATAGACTAAACTATCGCCCGGTTCACACTCCACCCACATCTATTGAACAGGTGAAGAGGCTCACCCCTTGTTCCCTGTTTAGGATGTAGTCTCCGGCTTTCTTTTTTCCAATCTTTTCACTCTTTTCTTTGTATTTTTTTTTCAGTTGGAGTAGATAGACTAAACTATAGCCCGGTTCACACTCCACCCTCATCTACTGAACAGGTGAAGAGGCTTAGAATTGAGTATCTATTGAGTGATATGCATATAACACCTGCCATGGTTTCTGCTATTAACAATAGATTGTATTCCTACAAAGCATGTGGACTTGCTGTTATCCCTGAAATAGACATTAAAAAACGTGCCCCTAATTTGTTCCTTGTCCTTTCTAAATTATTCAATAAATGCCTTGGTTTTGTTTTTTTTATTCTTTTTTGCTCTTAACCTTGTTCGGAATCATCTTCAGTAGACCCAGTCTTCAAAAAACTCAGGTGAATCTTCTAACACTTCTAACTATCGGTTTATTAACCTTTCATCTCTATTTAGCAAAGCACGATAGGCTTTAATTAACTATGAATTAGCTAAGCATTTCTTCTTTCAGAAAGCAATATAAATCTTTCTTCTCTAGATTAACTGATGATGTTCTAAGATAATTAGGAAATAGTCTATAAAGCTTTATATAAGAATTGTGAAGCACAGACCCTTGCTTTGTTTTTATCGAAAGGATTGACAGGATTTGGTATACTGGCCTTCTTCACGTGTTAAAAGTTTATGGTATTTCTGGAAAAAAAGTTTCGCTCATTATAAAATCGCAAAATGAATGTTGTCATGGAAAATCCTTTTTAATTAATTCTGGTACCTTCTAGGGATGCATGCTTGGATATATGTTTTTTTTTTTTTGTTTTTTTTTTTAATCATCTCACCCCAAGCAAGGCATTCCACTGCCACTATTGCGCATGGGGCTACATAGGGGAAGGTAAAGTGAAGGAGTGGATAGACATAGGGAATGTCAGGAGAAAGGTGACAGATGAGTAAGGATAGCGAGGATGAGGGTCGGGCAGATGGGAAGAGTGCTTGATAGAATGGGAGCAGGTTAGTGTGTTAGGAGGTGTGTATTGACCTTACATTTAAACTCCTGGAGATTGTAGCCGTCGGGGAAGCAATCGTTTGGAAGAGAATTCCACAGTCGGGAAGTGCGAGGAAAGAAACTGTTGGAGTAGAAGTTACGGCTGCATTTTATCGGTTTCACTGTAAAAGGGTGGGATCTAGTTGCTAATCTAGTATCTCGTGCAAATTCGTATTTGGGGGGCACCAGATTCGTATTTGGGGGGCATCAAATTCGTATTTGGGGGGCATCGAAGCAGAAGCCGTGAAAGTATTTATAGAAGAGACACAGGGAAGCCACGTCTCGCCGGTGGGAGAGAGACTGCAGGCGGTCTGCCAAGTCGGTATCTATCACATTACAGACCCTCCTCTGAACCTTATCGAGAAGCTCGAGGAGAACAGCAGGGGCACCCGACCAGATATGGCAGCAATATTCAATGCACGGGCGGATGGTAGACTTGTAAATGTGCAGGATAGATTTAGACGGAAAAAACTTCCGGGCCCTACACAGAGAACCGACTTTCATAGCAGCGGATTTAGCAATGGATTCGATACAGTCATTCCATTTGAGGTCTGCTGAAAATGTGAGACCAAGGAGGCGTAGTGTTTTACTCTCTGGGAGGCAAGCCTGGTTCATGCTAATGGGAGGTAGGTGAGATTGTCGATGATGGTTAATTGACAGTAGCTTCGTTTTAGAAGCATTAAAATTTACTAGCCATTTCTTACCCCAGTCCAATATGGATTGGAGGTCTTTTTCAATCTCGGCTGCGAGTTTAGCTTTGACGCCTACACCAGATTTTTGTTGGAGGCGAGAGTAAACTGTGGTGTCATCGGCGTACAAACCTATTTGGGTTCTTATTGAATCAGGGCGATCATTAATATATATCAGGAAGAGTGTAGGACCTAATATGGAGCCTTGGGGGACACCTGCGTTTGTATGGTAGTTCTGAGAGGCATGTCCGTTTAATACCACTTTCATTGTGCGGTTAGAGAGGAATGACTGGATTAGTTCAAACAAATGTCCAGTTATACCATAGCTCCGCAGTTTACATAGAAGGCCAGCATGCCAAACTCTGTCGAACGCCTTAGATATATCCAATGCAACGGTTCGAGCTTCGCCATTCCTGTCGAGTGCCTGGTATATGTACTCGGTGATGGTCGTTAGCATATCAGCAGTAGACCTGGTGAAGCGGAAACCATATTGCTTGTCCGAGAGGAGCCTGTGTGCTGTGAGATGCTGAACCACCTCGGCGTTGATAATAGCTTCGAACACTTTGCCAAAGATCGGAAGAAGGCTGATAGGGCGGTAATTTGCAGGGTCAGAGGGTTCTCCAGTGTTTTTAAATATAGGAACTACAGAGGAAGATTTCCAACAGGCAGGAAAGCAGGAAGCAGATAGGCAGAGGTTGTAGAGCTTAGAAAGGATAGAGGAGAGTTCAGGGGCACATTTCTTTAAGACTATGGTTGGGATTCCGTCACCACCGCTCGCTTTGTGAGGGTCAAGTTTTAAGATTATCTTAGAGACAAGCGAAGGTGTAATGTGGACATCATTCAGTTGTGCCTCGGTTCTAGGTGAGAAGTCGGGTGTAAAAACTCCAGATGAGTCCAGACTCGAATTGTTCGAGAATCTGCGGGCAAAACATTCAGCCTTATCTGCTGAGGAGGTGAGGACCTCAAATTTGTTGATTAGCGGGCGTATTGTGGACTTGCTCTTGTTAAGTACTCTTTTACAGAGTCGCCAGTAGTCTTTAGAGCCGAATTTAGAGCATGCTATGCGTTGCTTCATTCTGGCAGCAAACAACATCTTAGCTTCTTTAAGTATCCTTTTACACTTATTACGAGCTGAAGTGAAAAGGCGCCTGTTTTGTTACGACGCATATTTACGATAGAGTCGGAAGAAATGATTCCGGTGGGCAATGGCAGCCGAGCAAGCGGGTGAGAACCATGGAGACGAATGAGATTTAAGCTGGAATTTCCTAGCAGGGATGAAGGCATCGATGCCAGCCTTAACCCAGGAGGAGACCTCGGATGCACATTCTTCGATGGGAAGACTAAAAACGTTGTTCCAAGGGATGTCACAGAGGAAGTCTCGGAACGAATCCCAGTCTGCTCTTTGATAGCAGTAGGATATTCTACTTGTCTGTGTTTCATGGGTCGGGCGGGAGTGGAGTGAAATATTGACGGACACTACAGTGTGGTCAGAGTTTCCAAGTGGGCAGAGTTGTCTGGTAGTGCAAGAGTCTGGGATGGAAGTGAAGCAGAGGTCTAGAAGTGAGTCCCTTCCGTTAGGGTTGTCGGAGAAACGCGTGGGGAAGTCCACTACTTGCGTAAGGGATTGGGTGATTGAAAAGTTCATGGTGTGGACACCAGCAGCGTCAGTGACAGCGTTCTTCAGCCACTTGGTGTGGTGGGCGTTAAAGTCACCAAACACGAATACATGGGCAGAGGGATGGGTAGAAATGGCTTTGTCAATATTGTCAGAAATGATGTCAAGTAACGAACAGTCAGGGGAGGAAGGAGAGCGGTAGAGAAAGAAGAGATAGCTAATCGAGCTGACAAGTGAGAGGCGGAAGCACATGAAAGAATGATCTGGGGATTCAAAAGATGACACCCTAGCTAAAGGAAGGTGTTCGCTGACATAGACACCAAGCCCATGCATATGAACATTGGAGTCCTTCCTGAAGGGGGAAGGTAGCCAGGAACGCAGAACTCAGATGAGGGGATAAAAGGGTTAAGATTAGTTTCACATAGGGCTAATATATCAGGTGAGTTATTATGGAGGAAAGAATCTACGCTGGGGAAGTTGGTGCGGATGCCGCGTATGTTAGTGAAAGAGATGCAGACGGGTTTAGGCGTTTTCAAATGAGCTGGTTTAGTTTTGTTATTATGTTTGCATTTTTCCATAGTGATTCAGTTAAGGAGTGGTCTTAGAATAGAATCAGTCGGTCAATCATTTGCAACTTGTGAAGGATGGAAACTGGCGCTGCCTACAACATAATGTGGCCTCCGTGTTGCCCACCGAACGTTCATGCAGGGACGCCCGTCCATGCGCGATATGGCTCTATAAGAACCCCGGTATTATTCAACTGTTGATCAGAGCAGCCTCTCAAGACGCTACGCAAGAGTTCGGGCTCCTAACTACCAGTCGGAAGCAGCAACCAGGAAACTGCCAACCCGGTACCCTCAGAATGTAAAGACGTTGCCAGCATACTACGTAAATGCAAAGAGCTTCCAGCTGAACTAACACCAAGACCAGAGAAAAGGGATGAACCGGGAACCCCTTCCTAAACAAGAAACAAGGTGATCACCTCTAAACTCATTCAAAAGAAGGGGGTGGAGTGTGAGACCGGGCGATAGTAGAAACTATCTACTCCAAATAAAAAAAAGAATTAAAAAAAAAAAAGAAACAAGAAAAAGGTGACTGAGGTTTACAAAGTTTTAACTTATTAAAAGTCAAAAATACCCTTGAATAGCAAAATTATTTACATAAATTAAGTGACGAAAAAAAAAAAATCAAGACGACCAAAAGACGAAAAAAAAAATAATAAATAAAAATAATTTCCAAGAAATTTCACAAAAACAGACTTTGTTCTTGATGGTCATAAATTTATTTCCTAGTTACATAGACAGTCAGATCGATATATATTCTGATGGCAGACTTATTTACTCCAATCTTGTAAGTAAGATTGATCGGTTCGATTAATTAAAATTGGCAGTTGATCTAAATTTTAGTTACTCTGAGCAAGGAATAGCCTGTTATTTTTAACACCTCAAAAATGAAATTGCTCTCTTTTAATTGTCTCCAAGGAGCCTTTGTGCCTTCCAGGGCTGATACTAAATTCTAGGGGTGGCTCACTACGCTTTCTGGGACAAACGTTTTCTACTTATAGATAAAATATATTGAATCAACTTGTAAATAAAATATACTAAATCAGCTGTTAAATATTCAGCTATCGAGCTAGAAAATCTTTGATGTCAGAATCTATTGTACATATTTATAAATCAATTATTTGTCGTTGCTTGGAATAGTGCTGTCACATTTGGTACGATTCTTCTGAAATATATTTAGAGATTCTTGATAAAATCCAAAGAATGATCTGCGAAGTCATAGGTTCTGACCAAACATCTAGGCTTCAGTCACTTTCTCAGCAATAATAACGCCGCTTCCTTGTTTCTTTTCAAAAAGTTCTTTCATGCTAATTGTTCTGAGGAACTTCCCTCTGAGATAATTAAACTTTGTGAATTAAAGCACAGTATTATATTGGCAAGATTTATAATTTTGTAGCTGAAATCTTTACGTTGTATGCAAACAATTGCTTTTGTTGCAGTTGTGAACTTCTTATCCAACTTCATCCTTCTCTGTCAACTTTAATATTCAAAAATTTAAACTTTGTATCAATCGTTATCTTCTTAATTCTTTCGTTATCGTACAACTACAAACACATTATTTTTGTGTCAAATGCTTGTATTTTCAGTTTTCAAAAGGAATGTGAAAAATGAAAACAAATAGTAGAATGGAGTCAGATGTGCGTCCTGGTGCAGTGGATATCGGCTCAGAATCAAAGAAATTAGTTCCAATTCCAGTTAAATTCGTTGCATTCATTTTCGCGCAAATATCCTTAAAATTATGAATCTGTCGCTTCTCACTAGAGGGATGGATTAAATAACAGGACAAATTGTGTTGCATAGACTTGGTTGGCAATAAGTCTAGTGCACAGTAATGTCAGCCTACTGTATGAAAATCTTCTAACCAGTCAGTCATGTTCCTTTCGAGACATGATCACCCATACGTGTATCATTTATAGCACTTAACAAACTGACCAGAATAAAGATGAACAAACTAAATAAGCAAGAAATGCTGAAAGAGAACAACGTAATTAAGCAAAATGTTAAGCATACAAAAGGATTTTCTTTTAAAACCTTTAGAATGAAATTTTGAATGGCAAAAACGCAAGAATTTTAATTAACAAATTACTAACAGAAAATCTCTGATCATTGTGTCAAGAAAGAAAAAGGAATATATGCTGAAATTATATATATATATATATATATATATATATATATATATATATATATATATATATATGTCAGTATAGAGGTTTTCAGCAATAAACATCTCCAACAATGTATTATCTGGTTTCTCGTCTTCAAAATGAATGGTAGACATATTGACGCCTATTTAACTGGTTGTGTAAATAGTGTACATGTTATCAGTATGCTAGATCAAATCTGGATCAATTCTGTTTCCTTAATTTTTTAATAATACTATTACAAAAGGCATGAAAACATTTTCCTCCATATACGAATTAACTAGTAGTACAGAAGCGACAAAGTCTTTCACACAAACCGATCTAGTAGAAGGACAAATTAATAAGCTTCACCAGGTTATCATTTCCTAGATACACCACTACTGTTTCAGCTAAAATAACTGATGTGTCCCTAAAATATTATAAGACATGGGAGATAACGAACTTAGTTAACAAATCAAAAATCAAACCTGTATATCTGGAGAATCTGAAAAATACTAAATGAAGAAAGAATGAACATGATTTATTAGTTTCTTTTACAAATCTACTTAGAAAAATAAAGCGTTTTAATGTTTTTTCGTGTTATATTTACAATCTAGTATATGTACTAACAGAAAATATATATGTAATAATAGAAATAATAGTCATATAAATAAAACAAGCAAGAAATTAACTTGCTTAAAACAGAAAATAAGAAAAATTTTCGATAAAAGAAGCATACGAGATTCATTAATATCTGTCAGAAATGAAAACATAGAAATGCATGTGAAAATCAGCGTTCCAACTTATTGATTTTAACAGAACACGAACACCGTGTTTCAGATTCAGTAAGAAATCTATGACCAATTCAGTCAATAAAAATAATTAAGTAACATATCTTTAGAAAACATAGATTATTTTCTTTCTTTAATGCCTTTGTTTTTACTTTAATTTTTTTTTCCAGTAAACTAGTTAAGTTATATTTTTTTAAATCTTTTCCGTTAATTTTCAGTAGCTGTCTTTCCTCCATTATCTCTTCTTTATCTTTGTTTTTACCTCGTCAGTTCATCACATCTCTATCTTTCCCAAGACCAAATTTAAATTTTAAAATCTAATTTTTCTTCACAGGATATTTCTAAATGTATAATTACTGAGGCTTTTCAAGTATTCTCCAATCAACTGACGTGCCTTTCTAAGAGAGGATATATTAAAAACTGGATTAAAAAAGACATTAACTAAAAAGTGTTCCCTGAAAATCATTCAGTATTATCGATAAAATACATCAAATAAAAAGAACGAAGAATAATACTTTACTTTTGATCTGAAATTAAAATGTATGTAATTAATGATTGTTTGCGTCACGTCAATAGTTTAAAAATAAGAAAAATTAGGAAAGAAAATAAACATGTTCTCGCATCCTGTTTACTCGCTTCCATTTCTTTGACTTACGTAGAAATATTAAAACTGCCTGCGATGAAGGTTGTGTCTCTGCGCAAGATGAACTGTGTGGCTATCAAGCAGGGAAGAGAAAGCCATGAAATACAGAAACTCGAAAATATATGAAAGTATAGGAAATATTAAAAATATAGTTCTACTGTTGGTCATTTACCGAAACAGAAAGGCATATAAAAAAAAGAAAACCAGGATAAATACACCAAAACGAGATTCGAAGAAAAAACCTTGAAATATAAGAAACGAGTTATTTATGGAAACAGTTATATATATATAATGAAAAATTCAACAGAACATCTAAGATGCTAGTTAACGTCCTGTTTTTTAATATTCTAATAAAATTAAAGTATTTAAAAATTGCGGCCTGATGAGATGGCCAACAAAAACTTTCTCATCGAAATAAATAATAGATTATAATTGTCCTAGAGGATGAGTTGTTTTTCCTTTGTTTATATCATTTTTGCGTTATAGGAATGTAGCAGTATTAACTAAGAAGTGAAATTGATATGGAAATGGTGAAAAATTAGCGATTGACACTTGACACGATGAGGTTAACATGTTAGTTTCAGAAAAGCATAAACATATTTTTCCCACAACAGCAGTTTTGGGGAAGAACCTCTCCAGAAAATATCTTCCTCATAAGGGAAACAGAAAAGTGGTTGGTTCAAATCCGAAGCTTTGCTGATCTAGGCTGTAAAGGACGGGATGGTGCGAGAGGTGACTTTAAAACAGAAGAAATTATTTCAAAATAAGTTTCGAGAATAATTACTTTAGTAATTTTAATACTATTCTGTCATACGATGTGAGCGTAGTAGAACGCTCATTACCGTCCAAAGTCGATTCACAATTTCGGCCTGGTTCTTTTATCAGAAATACACTTTGAAAAAAATAGAAATCCATGAAATTTCCCGCGAATAAGAATTTGAAGAATGAAACAGTATAAAAGAGGGGCAAAATCGAAGTCAAGACATTACAGAATGCAAAAAGCAACAACTTCATTTCCCATGTAGTCACAACTAAGTGGAAAGGCGTAATAACCTACTTGACGAAAGGATATCTTATTTAAACAATATCTCAATATTTGTTTCATTTACTCTGCCAGGTTGTGAAATATAATGTCTGGTTGAAAAGAAAGATCGTCTTGATCGATAAACGACGGATACGAGAATATATATAAAATATAAACTTATACTGATATTCTTCATGCAGCGGCGGTTGTGTGGAGGAGGATATAGCCAGATAGAATCACTCACAAGCTAAGGAGATGTCGGGAGTCCTTAACTTGCCGGAGTTGTCTTCTTCTATCTTTCTCTGTTCTCTAGATGTTTTGATTTCCGTCCGAAACACCAGATCTTATATTTCCACTTATTTTTGCCTTTTCGAGTTTTTGCTTAATATCATCCAAACACATGTGTCAATCATTTTTGCTGGTTTTTCTCTTTGAGATCGACTGGTTTTGATGTAGTCGCACTATTGCAGGCTAGTGTTTATATTTTCTGGTTATGATATTGATCATAATATACTTTTGTCGGTCTTGTTTGCATTTTCTGTGCTTTTGATGTCAGTCATATTACCTACCAGTCACAGCAATATATTACACTTGTCTACATTTTTATTTTAATCTCCGATTAAATATATACTTAATCGGAAGAGTAAATGCCTATTATCAATCCTTGTTTTTAAGAACAATGTTTCGCAATCATTCTTAAAGTTAAACAAGTCTATTATGAAAAATATATGAAGTAATTTCGTTCTAGTCCAAATTATCTATATTTTTAAATCACCACACGTTTTATTTCATTTAAGGAAACCATATTTCAAGTTATTGATTTTAGAATGTTAATAATACGCCATGTTAGATTATGAAATTCTATGTCTGACCCAACGGATATTAATAATATTTCCACTCTATACTTAACTGATAAATATACTAGACGATTTTCACGTTATACTATCTTAGACATATTTACACCATATTATTTGTTGGAGCCAAACATCATTACGGGACTAGTACTTATCTATATAAAATCATAAACATAAAATAATATGATAAAATAATAATATAATTATTTATATTTATTATTTAAAATATATTACTGTGACTCATGAGAAGATATAATCTTAGAAATGATAAGCGAACAGTCAACAAGAATAAATATTGTTATCAATATCAAGATAATAACGAGTAAAATTGGTGTATATGATAATGAAAAAGAAAGTTGACAAGCGTTAATAAATGACTGGAAAGAACAAATTACTGCTGCTTGATGTATATGAACATATAACATTAAGCCATGTGCACATTTTTCTGAAATGAAAGGCTTGTTGTGACAACAAATATGTGGTTATAACAGTGTGCATAAGAAACAAGTAAGTTGTAAGGGAATTGAAAAATACACAAAACTCTAATACTGACAAAGAAACAGAAGCAGTTGAGATTGTATGGAAACATGAAAACCAAATTATATTATATAAATAAATTATTTAAATATTCATTAACCCTGTAATTATAGCCAACTTGACTTTTGAAAATAGCATTATCTTCATGGTTGTCTTTGGGATCCAAGGAATTCATTAATATCTTAGAGGTGATTCCGCTAGCCAAGACAGGACTCACAAAGTCCAAAGAATGTGATACGTCAGTATCACATTCTTTGGACTTTATCAATATCTTGATATTGATAACAATATTTATTCTTGTTGACTGTTCGCTTATCATTTCTAAGATTATATCTTCTCATGAGTCACAGTAATATATTTTAAATAATAAATATAAATAATTATATTATTATTTTATTATATTATTTTATGTTTATGATTTTATATAGATAAGTACTAGTCCCGTAATGATGTTTGGCTCCATTAACATTCTCACAAGTACAGGAAATAGTAGATTGCTAGTAGATTTAGCAATACCAAAGAAGCACAGCAACTCTGTAAATTTTGAATGCTGATTTGTAGTGTTCTTTGATTTTTTACGAGATGTGGTGGACAATGAATTTATATATCAAAGATTTTGGAATATGGCGGAAGGAAAATCAATCAATCTATCTATCTATCTATCTATCTATCTATCTATATATATATATATATATATATATATATATATATATATATAACCCTGATATACCATAATGCCTTCACTAAACTTCGAAATCGGCATGACTGACATACTGTTCAGGTAAGTGAAAAAGAGCTCCGCATTGATTCCCTTAACACAGTATATATATATATATATCTTAATATCGAGCATATTGTTGCAAAAACAATGTTTGCTACCAATATACCATACTACCAAGAAACGACTGCAAAACACAATTTTGGCACGAAGCATTATATATATATATATATTTTGCCGGACGAAACCAAAAAATTAGAAAGCATTGTAGCGTAACCGGTTGATCTTCCCTAACTAAACATTTAAATACCCTATATGTGAATCTTCATCTCCCATCACACAGGCATCGAGCACTTTCTAATACAACTGATTACTTGTCTAATTTAATTTTAATCTGAACTATGCCTTTATTTAATACACACACACACACACACACACATATATATATATATATATATATATATATGCTGCGAAACAGATCTGTCTGCGGATGACAATATTTACGCTCTCACACCCTGATTGAGCACTCTGGAAAAATAGTAGACTTTGATAAACAGTAGCTGCTCTGGCATGTACTCATCGCTTATTCAGTGAAATGAATGAGAGCGCTCTAGCTATTGGGCGCGTATAATGATATGTGCTAAAAGTCTGCCTACTTCCACTGAACACCAATAGCCCAGGGGTAGAGTCGCCGACTGACGGCATTTCAGTCGGGTCTCAATCCTGGGTTAAAAAGCAATCGGAGCCTAACCGTACTGATGAGCTGTGATACGGTGAAACAGATCTGTCTGCGGATGACAATACATATATATATATATATTATAAGAATGTGAAATAACACATAGATTAAAACCACTGTTCAAGCATTTACTTTTATAAAGAGTGCTCAATACATAATTTTGTTATTGCAATGCATTAAAAGACATTATATCTCTAGACAAAAATTTTCCCACTTCAGAACAATTCAGAACATGTTAAGGTGATATGATAAAATAAATAGTGAAAATGATGTTTTTAAAAATATAAGATGAATTCATATTTATTTAGAAAATTATGGAGTGGTAGTTTGAGGAAATGATTTAGGTGTATCAATATTGTTTTATTATCTAGGTCACGAAAGGAAGCAGGATGGCCTGATGTCTAGACATGTCACTATTTAATTTTATCTGGATAAGAATAATAGTGGAACCATAGATTTTTGAAAACAGGTAGACAATAATATTTAACAGAAGGTAGTATTTAATTTTATTTTATTAGAACTTTGATTTTTTTATTACCTCTTTGTAAAGTGGCTGGAATGTTTAGGATAGAATTAGGATTAAATAATTTTGTTAGACTTAATTATATTGCAGTAATAATAAACAAATTGTAGCAAAATATTTTTTAAATTTAAGTTATGTTTGAATATAAGTTATAAATAAAACATTGTAATTAATTAAATTTTAAGAAATATTTTGTATATATTAAATATCTGTTGAGACACAAAATATACAGTTTTATAGTAGATTGTAGTTTGAACATTATCTACTGTATAATCACAGTATAATTAATATATATATATATATATATATATATATATATATATATATATATATATATATATATTGTAGTTAAATAAAGCCGACTTGATTGCATTAACATTCTCACAAGTACAGGAAATTTATAAATCTATCTGTACCAGCAGCTGTTGTCAATTTTTCTGTCAACCCACTCACGGTCAGAAAGACACCATTGCAGGTTCAAGTATGTGGTGAGGCAAACGGCCGCGAAATAAATGCTGTCACGCGTTCTCCTCCTTCGTAGTCACGTTAACAGCCTATCATCGCTTGTCTTTTTTTATCTGGCAGAGTCGAGGTTGGTTTGATTTGAACACGATTACAGAAAAACGTCAAAAAGACGATCTCACTGGATGAACAGATCTACCTGGCCTTAGTTTACAACCAGTCTATGAGAAATCAGAATATAAACAACTTGTTATAGAGCCTGGCGTAAAAAATACTTAATGCATAAACTACAGTAGCAGCACCTATCATATTAAATCTGTGGTTTATATATCTTAATTGGAAATCGCATACTGATGATATTTCGTGATTACTTTCGCCACACATGCTTGTCTCTTGTTGGTTATTGTTACAATTATTTTTCTCATAGATTGTAAATCACTTTAAAACCATATATCTATTTCATTTATTCAAAATGTGTGAACTTATGTAGTTTTATTTTTATCTATTTTAAACGGATATTTGAATTATCGATAAAAGCTTTAAAAATACAATATATATGAGAGGTCACAATTATATTGAAACCCAAATACTCATCGAAAAGTGATCAATTCTGAAGAAGTAATTCGGTTTATATTTCTCTCCTACACATGAGGATTATACAGTTATTATTTCGGAAGAGATAACGGTAAGTATTTACGAAATATCTGGAAAAAGATTTTACGAAATTTTATTAGAAGAAATACTTTTGACTCCTGAAAATTTTAAGTATATGATTAATATCAAGAGAAACTCGTCAGTATCCAAGAAATCAATTTCTTTTCTTTATTTTGAGTCATATCTCTTTTACAATAATAGGGCCCTTGAGAACAACACACTATATAGGTCTATGTTATTTTATTTCTAATTTCTTGCGATGCAAGAGGTCAGTAGTATATCACTAAACGCAAAAGTATTCATAAACAAAATTTTGAGTTGAAACAAAAACCTCCAAATGAAGATAAGAATGACATTGACGATATTTTGGTGTATAATGAAAAAGATAAAAAGGGTAATTAACAAATTCGTAGAGTTGATTTTGGGTCAGACTATAAATCATTGGCAAACCATCGCCTAAAAAAAGTGAGAGTTTCAGCATTATTTTTCCGCGTTCAAAAATTCAAGTTGCAATTTATGGCGGTAAACGCCTAGGCAAAGACAGTATTCATTTCAGAATGGGGTATCTTACACACACACGCATATATATATATATATATATATATATATATGTGTGTGTGTGTGTGTGTGTGTGTGTGTGTGTGTATGTGTGCATGTGTGTGTGTGTGTGTTAGTGCGTTAGTGTTTATCGTTCGCAATAAATCCTATCCGTGAAAAATTATTTTGGAAATGACTAACACTGTATATTAATTTGAATAACCATTGGGAGATTCTATTGATGACAAGTATGTCTGTATATATATGACAGTCTAAGGGCCATAAACTTGTCAAGAAGTTTTACACTTACTTTCTCGGGTACTACTTCTATTCTAAAACATGTAAAACTCATATTGGTTCATCGTTTTCTTCTATCTGCCATATCCTTTCCTGATGTAGGTAATCATTGCCTTCCACGTCTCCCTACCCCCTGGTTGCTCTTAGCACACTATCTTCGGTTACCCAACCCTAAACCCGCTCTGCCAACCACTTGTTCAGACCCTTCAAATATGTTATCCGCTGCTTTCCCCAGTCGCACTTTCCCTCTATTTAACCTGTGTGTATCAGATTCTCTAAGCCCTCCTTCCTGATCACATGTCCCAGGAACTTTACCCCTCTCTTCTTGATGGTATTAATTTCCTTTTCGTTTCTTTCCTTTATAATTGCATACATGCTCGATCCATGACATCCGTAGTAGCCTTTTGTAGAATCATATTCCAGTTGCTTTACGTTTTCCCTTCATCTTTGATGATATTTGAATGCTGGACATTCGCTGCAATTCTGAAGAACCGACATTATATAGCAATCTAGTAGTCACTTCTTTGTTTCTAGCGAAATTCTTCTGTCATTTAATACACTACTCTGCTTCTAGAATGCGTCATTCGCCATGCCAATTCGCCTTCGGATCACAGTGTCACA
The DNA here is from genome assembly GCA_037127315.1 of Ascarosepion bandense. Taxonomy (NCBI): domain Eukaryota; kingdom Metazoa; phylum Mollusca; class Cephalopoda; order Sepiida; family Sepiidae; genus Ascarosepion; species Ascarosepion bandense. The sequence goes on along the minus strand of JBBBDQ010001758.1, from coordinate 1,488,112 downwards.
CTTTCCGTCTTCTGTTAGAACACTTCACAAGTACTTAAATTTTAGTAACCAACTTGTAATTAGAATTTGGGCTCCTCTGTTTGCTGATGAGCATAGATTCGGTTTTCTCGTAGTTTATTTGTAGTTGTTTCTCCATCTTCGACATACAGAAAAATACTTGTCGACCACACTACTATATTAGAACACGAAAACTAACAAAATCTTCAAGTTCTCGAAACACTCAATATCAAAAACAGCAGACAGACAGGGGATAAAATTTATTATGAGTGTAGTAGTAAAGCATTGAACTGCATATAACAATCATTTAATACAATTTTGCATCCGGCCCGCTAACTTATATAACGGCTGCTCCATAGCAACAACAAAAGAATTTAAAAGTTTAAATTTATAACCGAGCGCGTACATCCACTTTTTTTAAAAAATATCATTGCAACGAAATGCAGATTTTATCACAACTACAGGCTGTTTTTTATTTTTATTTTTTTCAGTGAAAATGATCTTCGAGGAGTACATGGATAGGAAATATTACGACGCCTTCCTTGGTGAATTTCATTTGAAAATCAACAAAATGTTTAGAGAATCAGGAAGAATGATTGAAAAAATAAAATGTTA